>JAODAL010054379.1:0-24668 GCA_025379985.1 Phyllomedusa bahiana
CGTATAGCTACAGACCTGTCTGATCTCTCCTGATAGGCTGCTAGCACTGGTTGCTATAGCTACAGACCTGGCTTCTACTGCAGCCTATTAGAAGCCAGTAAACACACCCCTGAATTCAGAGTGAAACCAAGAAAACAGGATTGAGGTAAGATGAATCAATATAGTGAGACAACCCCTTTAAGGGGTGTAGTTTACAATATGGTGTCTTTTTAGTGGTGTTTATTAAGATTTATCACCTTAGGGTGTTTGCATACCTGGACTGGCGCCTAAAGAAAATCATATTGAAAATGAGACTGCAAAGTCTGGTAGGTGCTCCTCCTATTCTGAAGCCTGTGGTTAAGCCAAATAGCGCACTAGGGCCACATATTGGATGTCTCTAAAAATGGCAGAATTGGGGGAATCTATGTTTAGTTACATTTCCCAGGTCACATCTACCATGTTCCAGTGAATAATGGATACAAATTGAAAATCTGCAAAAAAAGTGACATTTCTGTGAAATACATAATGTGTTAACAAACTTCCTAAACAATGTCTAAAATACTTTCAGGGGAGTAGTTTCTTAAATGGGGTCATTTATGGGTTATCTAACATGCAGTCCCCTCAAAGCCACATCAGAACTGGACTTGTCCCTAAAAAAATCTATGTTGCAAAATGTCTTGAAAATGTAAAAAATTACTGCAAAATTTCTAACAAAAGAGATTTAAAAAACGATGCCAACCTATAGTAGACATATGGTAAATGCTAGTTATAAACTATTTTGAATTGTTTAACTATCTGTCTTATACACAGAAATAAACAAGGAGTGTATGAACCAAAATATATTACTAACTTAAAGCACAATGTATCACAAGAAAACACTCTCTGAATCATTTGGATAGGTAAAAGTGTCAAAAAGTTATTCTCACATAAAGTGACATATGTCAGATTTAAAAAATGGGGCTCTGTCAGGTAGGCCAAAACTGGCTTCGGTGGTTTTCCTTGGTGTTTGCTTTGAATTTCAGGCTTCACACTTGTGCGACTATTTTACATTTTTCAATCAATTTGTAGATAATCTTTTGTGGCAAAGAATTGTTTTTGTATTGTAGTGAAGGTTTTCAAAGGATTTTGCAGCCTGGTACATCTGTATACCACAAAACAAGGGCCATTGAATGCTACTCTTTTTTGGTGCAAACAAAAAGCAGAGGGGCCATGTTTAACAACAAAGTTACGACAATGGAATTGCTTCTGACAGGTCTTTCTATTTCTCACCTTTCTCTTAGTGATAGAAATAGCATGGGAATCAAAATATTTTGCAAATCTTCTACCTCATGGGGCTTTTGCTTTCCTCTAGATTAACATTATAGCACAATAAACTGAACTCTATGGACGTTTGTCTTTTTTTCAGCCTTACAAACTAGCTAACTATGTAACTATGTAAATCTATAGACATACAAAATAGAGTTCTAGCTGCTTGGATTTAAGACACTTGCTACATACCTGCTTTGTTCTTGAGATCAATGTATAAATGTAGACAGTATGCTTTTAAGCTCCCTCTAGTGGTGGCTGCAGGCAGCTTGAATTTTATCTTTTAAAGGGGTTTTGCCACAAAGTAAAATTGACATGGGAAGTTTGAAAATTAAATAATAAACATTTTCACCATTCATCATTATTAAAAATTCTGTACCGTTTTTGTTTTAGCTGCTCCTTTAGTGATCCATTGTTTACAGCTTATATCCAGAGGATATGACCAGGGCTGTGAGCTCCTCAGTGCTGGTCGCACATGCTCAGACATCACCTCTCTTCTCAGGCAGCTACTGAGTGTTCAAACCCCGGGTGCTGTCATTCTACTCCTGTCCTTTAGACTAGTAAGTAATAAGTCAAACAGTGCAAATAAAAAAATAAAAAAAACCTCAATGAGGTTTGTGCAGTGATAAAGAGGAAGAAAAAATCCACAGGTTAAGTTCCTGCAGGGATTTGAACCAAAGACCCTTGTGCTGTAAAGCAAAAATGTTACCTCTGAGCTACAGTGTAGCTACTTACAATTCTATACATAAGCAGATCTTTCTTTGACTAGAGAGAGAAAAGGCCTGGTGATGTCATCCTGCTGAGTCACATGATATGATATGCAATTCAAACAAATCACACACACCCCTTCTGAGCACACAGAGCTGAAGAGCTGGATGCCGGAGGTATGAAATGAGATCATGGCAAAACCCTTTTAATGCTATGTGAGAGCTCTGTAAAAGAAAAATATATTTAACACTGTTGCAATGATACATAAAAAATAAATCACCACCAAAAGTTGGATCTATTAAAAAATGAAAAAGTGATTTTACAGGAAGAAATTCACTTAAGGATGGAGTATAGTAAATATATACCTTGCAGACAAGTTGGCCAATACAAACTGATCTCTGAAAAGCTGAAAAACTTTTGTTTTAGGTTAAAAACATTTTCCCATATTCACATTTTGTATACATATATATTTTATACATATTCTATATGTAACATTTGATCAGCCAAATATGTATATGAAAATGTTAGTGGAAATTGAAACAAGCTGCAGACACTAAAGATGACTAAGCTATGGAATGATTTCTGTCACTGTAGTGTTCCATATTCTTGGAAACTGCTGATACTCGTAATGGTGGCCAGAAAATCTTGGCATGTAACTAAATGAAACATACATTATGCAGAATCAGGGAGAATTTAGAGTTTACTTCTACTATTTATGTTATTATTTTAATACTCTTTCTGAGCTATATATATGACATAGTTAAACTATCTGATGAAACTAAAGAAAATCTTTGTATTCAACCAAAAATTCAAAGCTTATTCTCCACATACTATTTGGAAACCACAACAAGTAACTCTCTAACAATTTATTTGCCTGAAAATGTGTATACACTGATCAGCCATAGTCTTAAAATCGCCTGTCTAATTGTACAGGTTGCCTATTGTACCTAAAACAGCTCTGACCCATTGAACCACAAAATATTTGAAAGTCTCGTGTGGTATCTGTCACTGAGACAATAGCAGTAGATATTACGTTAGAATAATTTTTATTGGTGGCAAATGATAATACACAAAACTTTTCAATCTATTATGCTCAAGAACTATAAACACTAGAACCTGGCCATCGGAAACTAAAAAAAAAAAAAAAAAAAATATTAGTATACTACCACCTGACACAACTCAACTAGACAATAGATCTCAAGATACTGAGACAATTCATTCAAAGAACTTAATTTGTATAGCCTAGAGGGAAAAAAGGAAAGGAAGAACACAATTAAATACTTCAGCAATTTTAACTAAGAAACTAAATACAAGAACAAGGGAGCACAATATGAAATTAGCTGGGGGTGGGGGAAATCAAAAGCAATGTCAAAAATATAATTTTATTGAAAGATTATTAGATGCTTGGAACCAACTTTCAGCGGATGTGGTTGAAAATCATTAGTAAGTAAATGTAAACCTGCTTGGGGTAAACATGTAACTATTCTAAAAAAATAAAAAAATACAATAGAAATAATATAAGGGAGAAATAGATGGACCATTTCTTCCGTCAATCTTGTATACTTAAAATTTTATCTTTCATGTTACCACTTCTGCTGCCCGGTATAATTCCTTACATAAAACTGACATATTATTTTTTGTGCTGATATATCCAGCATCATTCTATGGTTAAATTATACCCTGTGAGTGATTATCTTTCACTCCTTATCACCTCCACAAACACCACAGAAGTAAAAAAATGAAATGCTTTATACCAATTTCCAACCATTTGCCTTCATGTGCATCTAAAATTAAAATAAGCAACTTTGTGAATAATCTTTCTATTTTTTTTATGTAAATCTCCTGTATAAACATATGTATCTCTATGGTTACAGAGTACAGACTATTTATGTGCTATTTATTACTCTAGCTATACTTTTTCCCTATGTCCTTTCCTTCTTGCAAACTCAGAAATTAAGGATTATCTTTTCCCCTTTAGCATTAAAGGGGTTTTTCTACTACAAATATTAGCTTTCAACGTGTATGAAATGGTAAATGTAGAGTTTTTCTAAATACACTGGTTTTCGATTTTTCGGGGTAGGGAATTAAGAGATTTTATCTGTCTGATTGCACAGTTTTTCTCCGTTACTGTGCATATTCCTTTGATTAGTGAAGAAGGGGATGAATATCTGATCAGACTCATTCGGACAGACCCTTTGGGCCACATGTATGAAAATGTTGGTGTAAGTTCTTCTTGTCCATTCCAACCAAACAGATCTCCCCTTTCATTTCATCTAGTGCTCTGAAGAAATAAAAGGGAGGCTGTGGTTGGTTGCTATGGGCAACTTAGAAAGTCTTAGATCTAGACCATTTTCATACATGTCCCACTTTACCTCTAACAAGATTAGCATTTGTTTACAGATAAACAAATGTTTTCACTTCATGGAGCACTTGTAGCTTTGTTTACTCAAGATTAATCTCCTGTACTGTCTTTGTCTCAGCTAGTTATAGAGGAGCAAAAATGCTAATCACTGCTATAGAACCATAGCCATACCAGGAAGGGTAAGTGTAAATCTGCCTGTCACTCTGGGAAACAGCATGGTGAAAAACCCCTTCAACCCTCTAAAGACCAAGCGTTTTTGTTTTTTTTTCCGTCACGTTATTTTTTTCTCAGCGCCATCCAAGTATTATTATTTTTTTACTTTAACTTTCAGTCCCCCAGGGCACTTGACCACTTGGGAGCACAATAGTCAGTGCACCCTTCTGCATTGTTTATAAACGGTGTTTAAATATGGCAGTCTTATCACTTCCTGCCTGAGTTAAAAAAAAAAGAGACATAGCGGCAATGGAAGTCTTAACAAGGCTTCTAGCCACCATGTTAACTGATCAGCACCCTGGAATCTTCCCCCTGTGGGGCCTCTTACAGTGAGAAACAGTGCACAGCATAATTTTTCATTCATATAGATGCTGTGACTGTCTAAAGGGTTACGTAGCGGGGAACGGAGCTGGTTTCATTCCCTGCTGTTATTGAAGGGTGTCAGCTGAAACTAGCAGCTGACACCAGCCTTCTATGTAGCAGGTTTCCTGAGTAATCCTGCTACATAGAACCTTACTGGCACCGTGACGTAAATTTACGTCATGTGTCGGTAAGGGGTTAAGTTTTCAATAATTAAGGTATATTTTTTCCATTTATCTCTACCATCTAGTGATAGTTTCTCTTCTTCAAATTGTCTCTTCTTCTCTCCCACATGCAAGATCATCTCTTCCCCTCTTTTACTCAAGAATCATCTACCTCCCCTCCTCCAGGACTTATCCCTTCTTAGGTGCCATCTCTTAGATATCACCCCTCCTAAGATATAGTTTCTCAATCTTAAAGGGGTTTTTTCACCATACTGTTTCACAGAGCCACAGGCAGATTTAGCCTCTCACTTCCTGGTCAGGCTGTGGGTGGTTCTATAGCAGTGATTGGCATATCAGATCTTTTATTCCTAGCTGAGCCTATTACAGTGACATGAGTGCAGAAAGTTTTTAAACTATAGTGCACAAGTCTACAGAAATCTAAAGAGATGAAGTTTGTCAGTAACATATATAAACAAGCTCTCCTGTGCTAGAGATAATATTAAGCAGGGAATGAGCCAACATGGTCTGACATGGCAGCTAGAGCAATGAGAACAGAGAGAGATGGTCTGTAACCTAGGGAAGCAGTGTAAACAAGCAAGAGATAAAATCTCAACTATCTCCTAAACAAAGCAACATCAGAACAGCAATATTTATCTCTCCATCACCTAGAACACAACTGTTTCACACAGATATTAGCACCATTTCCTCTTATTACACTTGAAGTATAGCTATGTACTGTTTGCAGAAGGAGATGACAGCTGCTCTTGCCAATGGGTTTTGCATCCCATTTCCTTGACCAGGGAGACTTCATTCTTACATGTTATAAAGCAGAGAAGCTATGACAGACATTGGCATGAGCAGCTCTCAGTTGCTGGTGAAGTATATTACTATGCTGCAAAGGTGAAAATAGGAAATGGTGCCAATAACTTTCAACAGATCTCAGAAGATGTCTTAAAAGGATGCACAAAGCTGGGAAAGACTACAAAATCTTGGCACATATGAAAAAATGGTAATCCAGCACAATGATTCAGGTTCATTTAAAACCATCAAATTTTAATAGTATTCAAAAAATATGAAACAAAATGCGAGTATAGGTAGCACCATATGAACAGACAAAACCAAAACTCAAACCAAGCTTAGGCGTTTCAAGTGGTACAACCCACTCTTAGTCATAGCATATAATATTGGACCAGTTTGTATGATTATATACCATGTGTTTAATTGAAAACAATTGTTAATTCAAACATAATTAAACACTCACTCACACATCGTCACCAGAAAGCCAATCCACATTATGGGACACCAAGTAAGAGACACAGGAACACATTAAACCAAATATACCAATATAAAAGCAAAAACAAAGACTCACATAGAGTACTCTTACTACATTTAATAATGGAATTATAATCTCCTTTCTTAAATTTAACCCATTAGGAACAATGGTATCCAAAGCGACTATCCTATAAGCTTCTTTATAAGTAATTGATGTTTGAGGTCACCACCGCATTGAGATTTAATGCATTTTTCTCTACCATATATTTTTAATGAAGTAAAGTTTCGATTATGATGGTGAATGAAATGTTAAGATGAATTTGATCTGTTATGTACAGACTCAGAGGTGATGCAATTAATGTGTTCCAATATCCTAATTTTGAACCTGAGTATTGTACAACCAATATGTGTAGTCTGCAAGAAATACAAACCACAATATAG
The DNA here is from genome assembly GCA_025379985.1 of Phyllomedusa bahiana. Lineage (NCBI taxonomy): Eukaryota > Metazoa > Chordata > Amphibia > Anura > Hylidae > Phyllomedusa > Phyllomedusa bahiana. The sequence goes on from JAODAL010054379.1 coordinate 6,805, forward strand.
AATATATATAAAAAAAAACGAGTTACAATTTATAGATTGTTGGATCTGAAAACTCTAAGTATTATAGGAATTAAAAAGCTCCTTAGATGGAAGGACAAAACTACAGGTGCGCCAGGGATGAGACCCATACCTGTGAAAACCTTTTTGACACAACCAGGTGGGATATGAAATCTGGGATTGAAATAGATTTGGGGACAATATGTTTCCTTATGTCCTGGGACTTCTAGAAACCACCTGACAGCAATCAGAGAGAATGGAGTCCATGATCTCAACATTCCTTAAAATGGGTAAATATGTTTACACAATGTTTTTTACTGCATTATATTGACAGTTATATTCCAATACTTAGGTTGGTTTAATGGCCTGTTGCTCTGATTTCACACTAGACCTCAAAAGATTGCACCTTTTTCTTCTTGATAAAATTTCCGTGGCTCTATTTAATAAATCCATAGGATAGTACCTGCACACAAGTCTTCCACAAATCTCTTTAGCCTCAGCTAAATAAATACAATCATCATTACAAATGTGTTTCACATGTTATAGCTTTCCCATTGGTATAGACCTGTGTGTATGTTTGGAGTGATGACTTTTAAACTGAAGAATTGTGTTACCTCTTGTGGTGGTTCCTGTATTTACTGGTAATAATAACTTTTTCCTGTTGGCCAATAAGTTTTAAATCTAAAAATACAATGAACTGATCATTAAATGAAAATGTAAAGCTTAAATTTAATGAATTATTTAGATAAGCTACAAAGTCTTTTATGGCAGATATATCACCTCTTCAGATCAAGAGGAGGTCGTTGATGTATCTGCCATACCACTCCATATCAACAAATGGGTCCACATCTGATCTTTTCCAGCCAAGACATGGTGAGATTGGCCAAAGATGGCGAGTATTTTGCACCCATGGAACAAAAAAATTGATTGTTAAACAAAAAAAATAACTATGGGTCATCAAAAAATTTGTAACCTGCAAAATAAAATTGGAAGAATATGGAGGAGTAATTACTATACCTATCCATGTAAAATGTTATTTCTGATAAGGCAACGCAATGTGGAATGCTTGTATGCAGCTATTCCACATCGCAGTTTACCCAAAGAAAATTTTTCTGCTATTTTTTATTGTGGAAACTCTTGAGCACATCCCTGCTATCTTAAAGGCAACCTAGTACTCTCCTCCCCAGTGGTTGCAAAAGAACCATTCACATAATTTTTCAAACGTGGAACCAATACCTAAGACAATTGGTCTCATTTGAGACAACATTAAGGGCCACATGTATGAAATGGTTTGGTCTAAAACTCACTTTTTCCCCATTGAAATCTATGGGGAAAAAAGTGAGTTTTAGACAAAAAAAATTGTATACATGTGGTCCTGTCTTTATGTACTCAAAAATACCTAATGGGCCATTTACACGGCAGAGGACAAATACCGGTCGGAAATCCTGACCGGTATTTGCTCTGTTTAGGGCCATGTACACGGTACACAGGGGAACGGCTTTTGTCCGCGGTGTGCGGATCAAACCCTCCCCCTTTGTGCCAACATGTTCAATCTTTTTCGGACCGCCGGTAGTCTAAAAAATGGTCCAGTGGAAAATCCATGCAGTGGGGACCGCTGCACAGATTTTCCATTGAAGTCTGTGTAAAAGTTGACACCCGGTTTACAGAAGGCTTTCAAAACCGAAAACTGTGTATAAAAACGGGTGAAAACTCAAACCGTGGGGACATGCCCTAACGGTTAGATCTTGACCTTCCCTAGAGAACATAGCAGTAGGATCAGAATCCATTTTACAATAGGTGGAAGTATCAGACAATAAAATTTGCATACCATTATAATATTTTTCTTCGTCCATTACCACCACTGTTCCCCCCTTATATGCTTTTTATATAACACTATCCTTATTGGTTTTTAATTGTTTTAATAATATTATTTGCATACTAAAATATTAAAGGAGGAACCAGTGGTGGTACTATCCTGTAAGGGCTTTAAATCCCGTTCCTCCAAAAATTGAAATCTATTTATAGACGGAGTTCTTGAGTTGATAGGATGGAAATTATGGCCTAATGGCTTGTACATCTTGTGATCATTGTAGGAGCAATGAATTCAAAGGTACATTAAAAATTTATCTGGATGCTATAGTGCAGATCTTATGTATTATATTACATTTAACTTTGGAAATCTTAAGATATGTTTGGGCATAAAATGAGGCCCAAAGTTAATCATCAGTTGTTTATGAACACTTTTTCTAGTAAAACATCCCTTTGGAAAAGTTGTGTGCACTGCTGTGGTAAAAAATAATTTTAAATACTTCTGGAAATTTGGAATAGGCCTCTACCACTACAAGAAAGGGTTCTATGAAAGGTACGGCTAAATTCTTTCCAGTAGGTTTATTCAACAAAATTTGGTTATAGAATAGGGTATCGTCCTTGTAGATACATTACGTGGAAATCTACAATACATTTAGGGATTTCCACGTAATGTATTGCCCTTTTTGCAGTAGTGTGCCGCTGGCAGTGGTGTGCGTGTGTACATGTATATATATATATATATGTGTGCCGCAGCCCTGCCAGTGGCACCCAGGTTCGCATATGTTTTTTCAGAAGTGTTTTTTGTGCAGAACCATACGTTATATTTGGTGTAGATTGATTTTAACCTATATGGGGAGGAAAGGGTCCCTCCATTTTGATTTTCTGCACCTGCCCACTCTTACAAGCTGTCATAAGAGGTGCAGCTTGCAGGTTGGGTTTTTTTATTTATTTTTTTCTCTCTGGATAAAGGAGGTCAGTTGACCCAGTGAGAAGCCTGCAGGCTCTATTGAGAGGTAAAAGAATAGTGTAGGACTGCCCTATTTGGGATCACGTTGAAAGTCGTGGGCAGCTTAAACATCTTTTGATCAAATTATGTGAACCGAGAATCTCAAAGTTTTTTCGTCCTTGTAGAGTCTCAAACTGTGTAAGAACAAATACCTATTGTGGTGCCATTATTCAAAGGTTTTTCTGGTGATGAGTCAGATAATGGAGGTCTTGGCAGTGGCATAAAATTATGTCCTTTTAAAAAAATTTCACTTGTACTCCAAAAAATAACGCCCATCTTTGAATATATAGCAGCTGTTAATGCAATAACCTTTTGTGGGTTCATATAAACAGTGGTTAAATCACTTTATACACCACACAAAGCTCAGAGTCTCTCAGATTGTGCATATTTTTTATTTTAATACAGAAAAGATCAAGAAGCAAAAGCTGTTAGCAGTTGATTTTCATTTTTCCTTTTGTGTGAGAAAATTGAATAAACTATATAGGGTAAATCACCATATGCTACTTTTATGAGTTGGTTGACGTCAGAGAATGTGAACACTGTATCAGATGTCACAAAGCTTTTTGGTTCCTTAAAAGACATGTTATTGCATGTGGATTAAGGGTTGTTTTTTTTACTCATGGTTTAAAGTCACAGGCGCACCCGTGCCCCTCTGTCTAGCGGCGGTGCTGCCCGCATGTCGGGTAGCGGACGCGCTTGTCCTGCCGGCCGAGTCCCTGCTCACTTATCTGGCCATGCTCCCGCTGCTGCTCCAGTCTCCCGGCGCGCGCGTCCCCGCTCCCTAGGGGACGTGCGCACCGGCTCTGTTAAATTTAAAGGGCCAGCACACCAGTAATTGTGTATTGCTGGTCGCTGCCCTTATTTAAGCCTGCCTCTTCCTGATGCCCTTGCCGGATCTTTAGTGCCATTTAGCCTACTGAGAAATCGTTCCTGAAGTCTTGCTCTGATTACCGCGTACTGTACCGTTTGCCTCCGTCCCTCGACCACAAATCTCGCCGCCTGCCCTGACCTTCCTGCCTGTCCATGACCATGAACCTTGCCGCCTACCCTGACCTTCCTGCCTGTCCCCAACTAAGAGCCTGCCTTACGATTTTGTACCACGCTACACCTTGGCTGCCTCCGCAAGCAAGTCACGTCAAGGATAGCGACCTGGTAGTCTCCCACCGCAGCAAGTCAATCCCGCTTTGCGGCGGGCTCTGGTGAAAACCAGGACCTACTTAGATTTGTTTTCTTCCTGTCCAGAAAAATGTACAAGGTGATGCCTTGTCCTGTTCCTTTAACCGCAGTGAACTTGCTTTAGCGCCTCGGTTCATCAGTGATCTTGATCAAATAATCTTTGCTGTGCCAATCATAACTGAGGGTTTAGTGTTGGAAACCTGTAATTTTTATGTAGCCATAGATCCAACCATTTCTTGCGGGATGCTGGACCAATTTCTATAAATCTTACTTGGCTAGCAATGAGTGGATTAGGCATATTAAAGACAGGGATGGCTACTAGAATGCTACACTCACTGGAAATGTAATGTAATCTATTTTCTTAATGCAAAAGCTAATTAAAACATTGCAAAGTTACTCAGTGCAAAAAGCCAGTAGGAAATCCCTCTCTGAAGCCAGCTTGTAGTGAGCTACAAGCCGGTCTCAGTGAAAAGGGAGATGGCCATGCTTGCACAGATCTTCCCATTCTACTCTATGGCTGTCATGTTCACGCCATCTGGCCCCGGTCGCCAGCCACGGCCGCTGCGACCATAACTGCGGCTTGGCTTTCCTGTGTGTGAACACTGCTCTTAGTCCTGGATCTTTATTGATTTCTGGCCAACGCCCTTGGCCAGGAATCCTCCAGCATGCCTAAGGGTTAATCTATTCTCTGGTGATTGACAGCTTCTGCTTCCTATCCCTTCTGCTCTGCGTCCTCCCTTTCCCTATTTATAGCCACCACTTCCTTATTTCTGTGCCTGCTATAGTTATTCTTTACCTGTAGTTAGCCTTCGCCTTTTGGATCTTCTGTGCCTTTTGACCTCTGCTCGTGTTCCTGGTTTCTCTTTGTCTTACGATTTTGTACCGCGCTGCCCGTCTGGTTATTGACTTGGACCGTCTGACTACTCTTTTGTGTCTGTTTGTCTCTGTCTGTGTGCACTTAGCTCAGTGCCGTGTCAGTCTTCTGGTTGGGGCCGGCCTGTTAATGAGTCGGTTCCCCAAAAGGCAGGGACAGAGGTTGGGGCAAGTGTCAGGGCCTCACTTGTCCGTTTCTTTGGGTGTGTCACTGACTACTCCTGACAATGGCAGTTCCCAATGTAGCCGAGCGTGTGTAGCTCGACCTCAGAAAAGGATTTTGGCAAAGGCAAAACCTCTATAATGACATATTCTGTCTCTACTGTCTCCTTCTAAATTGTTTTCAATTAGTTTTGATGCTATCAACATATTACAACCACCAAATACCACAGAGAAGTCTACAACCTCAACTCAAAATTAATTTGGTGTCTGACTGCTTAGTTTGATATTCAGATACCAAATGTACCAAATTATCCACAGGCAGAAACAAATATCTGTAAAAATTGAACAAGTCCTGGAATAATTGCCAGTTACCATTATTAGTACAGTGCGTTACCAGACACTTCTTTTATCACCAATTCAACTTCTTCCTTCACCACCTATACATACATTACCCTCAGGCTATGTCTACACTGCAAATTTTAAACTGCCATCGAAAATCCTATTCTAACAAAGTGGAATTCATTTAGAATTTCAGGAAAACTTCGGTTCTGCACGAAGCCGAAGTTTAGGGTGATTCGCGGGAACGAAGCGTCTTTTATGGGTAAAATGGCCGTGAGCACATGGCATTACATGGGGCAGAGAACTCTGGGAGGAAGAAAGGAACACCCTCAATGACATGTGCAGACATGAAGCCAATCAGCGACCAGTGGGCTTCTGTGATGTCACAGCCCTATAAATACCTACGCCATCTTAAATTCTCACACTTCTCACAGTCTGTCCTGGCATAAGGATCTAGCTGCTGCTCTATTGAACTCATTATAAGACAAACTGCTTTTATCAGCGACTGGGGGGGGAGGGAAGACCACCAGAAGTCTGTGTCAGTTTCACACCTCTACCTCAACCAGCATTCTGTATCTGCTGTTCTATAGAAATCATTATAAAACAAACTGCTTTTATCAGCGACTGGGGCTAAAGAGCTTCACAAGTGGTTGTCAATTGCACACATTTAACGATACCAGTGTTATCATTTTGTTTGTGGGGTATTCTCCCTAAAGTCCAGTTGGGTGTTTTTCTGCCCCATATATGCATAAATTTCACCTGTTTTTTCTGTAGGCTATTTTATATCCAAGGGTTAATTTCTCCTCTTGTTTTGTGGGTTAATTTGGAGTGAAATACAGGGTGTGCATATTTATTTGCCCCATATATGCCTCAACTTCATCCTTTTTTTTCTGTAGGCTATTTTATATCCAAGGGTTAATTTCTCCTCTTGTGGGGGTTAAGTTGGAGTGAAATACAGGGTGTGTGTATTTCTGACACATATATGTCTAAAATCCATCAACTTCAGACCGGTGGGGGTATTTTAATCTGTGGCCAAGAGTTAATTTATTCATTTTTTGTGGAGAATTCTATGTCAAATCCAGTGTTTGTGTATTTCAGCCCTACATATATCTCAAATCCAGTATTTTGGGATATTGCTATTTGTGGCAAACATTTATTTTTTTCATTTATTGTGGTGATTCTGTTGAATGCTGATACATGTAGAGCCCCCCAAAAAGAGTGGAGAGGGTTTCATCTGTAATTTTGCATTGACATCAATCATTTTGCCATTCCTTTTATCCTTCAGTGTCCGCTTTCAGTTGGTTAATAATCCATCATTGCTAAAGGCAAAAAGAAACAGGAGTTGAACCCAAAAATAAGTAAATGGAATGTTTGCATGTGTTCTGTGTTTGTATCCACTACTGCTTTGGGCTTCCTACTCATCTGACAATCCTGATGCAAACAAAGGACTATGTCATACTAGCCTTACAGCTTCTCAGTTGTGTTTGTCCTTTTTATTCATTGTGACAGATTAAAAGAAGGAGAAAGCCAAACATAGTGGCAATGTCATGAAGTGGTGGAGGGTGGAAACAGCATAGAAAACCACAGATTGGTCGACTGAGAGATTGCTCAGTTGGCAGTAGCATGAGGAGACCTGAGTGGTGAGGTGGCAGCAGCATCAGACTGCTTGAGTGGTGAGGTGGCAGCAGCATCAGAAGGCTACATAATGGCCCAGTGAAGAGTGGGGAGGTGGGTGGCAATACCAGTCCCTGATAAAGATGGTGGGTGGTAGGAGAAGCAGCTGGCAGCATGTGTGGAATCAGGTGGGTGGCAGCACCAGAATAGTAGCTGAGGCAGATAACCAAAAGAATCCAGGGTTCAGGGTCTGCTCAAGGTGCTGCTGCTGGTGGGTACCTAAATCACTAGGGGGTGAAGAAAGCTGCTCATCAACAACTCCAGACTCAGGTTGCTACTGATGGAGCTGGTATTGCTCGTAACCCCACATCCCCCCACAGCAGCCGTGGCAGTGGTACATGAGCGCTGTTGAACCACCCTGTCAGACCTGCTAGAGGATGGACCATGGCGAAGATAGGCGGCGGTCAACTGACTCCATAGGATGTCTCTATAGTACTTGAGTTTGTGTTCCCTCTTGGCAGGTGAAAAAAAGGCCCCCATTTGGACCAGTAGCGAAGGTCCAAGAGGGTGGAGAGCCAGAAGTCATCCCTCTGCCAGATGGTGACTATCCAGCTGTCATTACCCAGGCAAATCTGTATGTAGTGGGCCATCTGCACAAGTGACTCTGAGGGACTCGCTGCCTCCATCTCCACTGTATACTGCGATGGTGTGTCTGTGTCATCTTCCTCGTCTTTCTAATCCTCCGGGTGCTCCTGCTCCTCTCCTGTCACCTGAATAAAAAAGCCACTCATTTAGCCAGACACTACTTGTGCTCCAATGTCTTAATCCTCCTTTCTCTAGTTCAGCCCCCACTGGACTCATGTGGCCATGAGATGTAGTCGGCATGTCCCCTGACCAGACAGATTTTGCAGCATCTGTTCCAGGACATGAAGCAGTTGAATGACGTTATTCATCCCGTAGTCCTGGTGACTGACAAATAACATGTCCTCCTCAAAGGTCCTGAGCAAACGGCAGGTGTCACGCATGAGCTGCCACTGGCTGACATCAAAATTACACAGGGGAGTATTCCTGTCCACTTGGATCATCAAAAAAATCATTAATGGCCTTTCTCTGTTCATCAATTTCTCCCTGTTCATCAATTTCTCCCTGTTCATCAATTACTCCCTATTCATCAATTTCCCCCTCTTCATCAATTTCTCCCTGTTCATATATTTCTCCCTGTTCATAAATTTCTCCCTGTTCATATATTTCTCCCTGTTCAACAATTTCTCCCTGTTCATCAATTTCCCCCTGTTCATAAATTTCTCCCTGTTCATCAATTTCTCCCTGTTCATCAATTTCCCCCTGTTCATCAATTTCCCCCTGTTCATCAATTTCTCCCTGTTCATCAATTTCTCCCTGTTCATCAATTTCTCCTTGTTCATCAGTTTCACCCTATTCATATATTTCTCCCTGTTCATAAATTTCTGTTTTTCTCTGTTTATAGTTTCTCTGTTCTGCTAAGCTCAAGGAGCGTTTGCTTGGCGGTGTAAGAATGGCAGAAGTGCATGCAAAGTTTCCTGGCGAGTTCTCTGAACTGTGCAGAGTCCACCACTTGAAAAGGGAGGGACTGCAGTACCAACTACTTGGACAGGAGCACGGTCAGCTTCTGCACTTATGGATGGCTAGATGCATAGTGCTGTCTCTTGGCAATCGTCTCGGTGAACGACTGCTGGCACCAATGAGTGCCGAGGAGCAGGAGTATCTGTACCGGTAGATGATGTAAAAGACAGGGAGTTATCTTCGGCAGAGGTGGTGGAGCCTTGACTGCTTGAAATGGGAGGCGTGCCACTGGGTGCTGCTGCTGTTGTGACAGGATGGACCACCACATCTGAGAAAAGGTTTCTCCCAGACCACTGTATGGTGATGCTGCATGTTGATGCAGGGCTGTGGTGCCAACATTAGGTCCCTGGTCACGCTTTACTTTCTGGCCAAAGATTCTGCTTAAAGCCATGTTCACCTCCTTTGGTGTCTCGTAAAAAAACTGCCACACCGCCTAGTAGGTCATTTTACCACCAATGCTCCACACTGACTGTTACCGCCGCTGCCTTGGTGAGCTCCTGCACCGCTACTTTCTGGGACCTGCAAAGTGGGTGGTCTAAATCGTGGCCATTTGGCTCCCGACCTCGCATTGCTGCCACCCTGCTGACTCCCGGCCACACTACCGACTTGCCAACTACGCCACTGCCTGATGCGCAAGCTGCCGCTCTATTCTTCCGATGATGATGATGATGAAGCTCTTGCTTCCAGGGCTGGGACGATGGGTAGATGAAGGTAGGCGACCGCCTAGGGCGCCACTTCATACCAGGCAGAAAAGGGGGCGCAAGGAGGCATGGAGTGGGATGAATTTTCCATTTGAGGGGGCACTTTATGCCTTGTTTTATTTAGGGCACCAGAATACCTTGTCCCAGCCTTGCTTGCTTCACCCGGCTCCCATGTGCAATTGGCTACATCGATTAGTGTTTGCCTGTCACCGCCGTCCTCTTCAATGGTGTCACTGTTCAGAGCCTGACTGCCCGCAACAAAACCCCCCTTGCCACTCTCCTCATCAGTACATGCCCGCTTCTGCAAGAAGCAGCGGATGTCTACCCCATCTTTTTGCTGCCCTATGTCCTCAAATAGTTTTTCCTCACTGTATAGTGGCGCAGTGGCCACAGCACATAGTAGTTCTCTGGCTGTGGGAAGCGAACGGGACAGAGGTGGGTTGAGGGCAGGTGAGAGCCCCAGACCTGCTCTCAGGCAATGCCAACTAAAGGTTGTGTCTTAGGGATGCACCGACTCTTTGCCGAGGTTATCAATTGCCATCTGGGAGAAAGTGGATGACCTAGTGTGTGGTCAACACACGGCCGCTACATGAAACCGGAAGCTGAGGTCTCGCGGGGTGACCCCTGCTGTGATGTCCCCTTTCTGTACTGCGACCTGTGCGTGCTCCAGGAACCTACTATTGCGTTCTTTGTTACTCCATGTGATCTGGCACACTCACAACCCTCACAGTTTTAAGTGAGCTCTGAAAATTCATCTTCTTATACAAGCCAACCAAGATCCCTAATTGTTAACCCCCCAAATTCTGTCACACATTCGTCACTTCCTGCACTATGCCACCCACAGGCACTTACCTGTATATAGATGTATAGTCGGGATGGCAGGTTCATTTTTTATGTATACTATCCCATATTAATGTAACATGGTTGGACCATTGTAAACCAAGCACTTCTCACCGTTTGTTTCACACATACACCCTAAAAGGTTGTAAGATCTTGAAAGCAGGACCATCACACCTCGTTTCTGATTTGTAAGTAGCTTTTTTATAATGTAATATTAGGTTTATCTGTGCTTATACCTAGAGATGGGCGAATTGATTCTAACGAAGTGGAATTCGTTTAGAATTTCAGGAAAACTTTGGTTCGGAACGAAGTCGAAGTTTGGGGTGCTTCGCGGGAACAAGTGTGTTAAGATTGAAAAATGGTTTTGTGAGCCATGGCGTTCATTGGGCAAAAAAAACCCTGGGAGGAAAAAGGGGCAAAGCCTACAGGGACATGTGCAGAGATGAAGCCAATCAGAAAACCTGGGAAATTCTGTGATGTCCCCGGGGCCCCAAAAAAAAGCCCGGGCGGGGACGTGGGAGCTAACCCCGCTCTCACTGAACTGAGTAGGGAAGGTGCTGCCAGGGCCCTGCTTATGATCCCCCTTTTTAAAGAACTCATTTTTATACAACAATTTTTTTGGTGGTGTCCCCCAGCTTGCCCTCAAAAAGCTTTTCTTACGTTCTAATTTTGATTTTGGGGGATATTGGAACTAAAAGTCCGGGTTTTGCTTCCGTGCAGCTGATAAACATTTTAAGGGCTATTGTCACAGCACATTGAATACCCAAAGGGTTATCTAAGCCTTTTCCCTTTTTGAATTCTTTTTAAAAAAAACACCCGTTTTTACAACCCAAAATACCATTTTCTTTTTTTGGTTGCTCTTTTTCTTTTGCGAAATTTTAACCCCCCGGGGGGTTAAATTTTAAGCATTTTTTCCGCCGTTGTGGCACTAAAAAAAATGTTTTTTTCCCACCCCCAAAAAAAGGGCCCTTTTCCCTTTTAAAAAAATTCATAACCAAAGGGTTAAATTTTAAAATTTTTTTGTTTTTTGGTGAAACCGTAAAATAACCCCCATTTTTAACATGCTAAAAAGTGGAAATTTTTTGGTTTGTTTTTTTTCCCTTTTTGGGAAATTTTTACACCCGGGGGTTTAAAATTAAGCGTTTTTCTGCCTTTGTGGTCACTAAAAAAAACGTTCTTTTTCACCGAAAAAAAAAAAGACATTTTACCTGTAGCAAAATTTTCAAAGGAAGGTTAATTAAAAGGGTTTTTTGTTGTTGTGTCCCGTAAAATAACGCCTTTTTAACACGCAAAAAAGCTGGTAATTTTTGGGCAGCAAATTTTTTTTGCGAAATTTTTCTTCCAAGGGTTTAATTAAGCGTTTTTTTGCTGTTGGGTCACTAAAAAAAAACGTTCTTTTTCCACCGACAAAAAAAAAATTTTTTTTCCCCTGAAACATAATTCAAAACCCAAAAGGGTTTTAAAATTAAAATTTTTAAATTTGTTGTTGTGACCGAAAAATTTACACCCCTTTTTAAAACACCCTCAAAGCTGGAAATTTTTTTGGCAGCACATTTTTTTTGCGAAATTCCCTTCCAAAGGGGTTTTAACTAAGTATCTTTCTGCAGTTGTACTGCAGAAAAAAGGGAAATTTTTTCCTGTAGCTTAATTCATATCGGAAAAGTTAATTGACCTGTTTTTTGCTTTAAATTTCAGAAAAATATTCAGTAAAATACAGTAGAACACAGTTTTTTTAAAAAGGCACATCCCAAGAAATTTTTTTCATGGCCATTTGGGGGAGTGAAATTTTATACCCAAAGGGGGTTAAACCCAAACTGTTACGGGGTTTTTTTGGGAGTAAATAAAGGGTTTGTAAACTTTTGATAGCAGATATTTTTCATCAAAGGTGTTGTACATTTTAAAAAAAAACCCAGTATTTTCAAACAGAGAGGGGCAGGCTTTCACCTGCGAGTGGCAGTGGCAAAAATTTCCCGGGAGAGGCCCGGTCGCAGCCAGCAAGGGGGCCGCAGCAGGGGCACCGGTGAAGGCCACAATTTCCCCCTGTAATCTAGCGGGTGTGGCTGCCCAGAAACCCCCGGGGTTTTCGGGTTGGGTTGATTTGGTCACCCAACTTCCCCCCAGATGAATCTGAAAACCCCACCAAGACCCGGTGGGAACATCAGCCCAAAACCCCCTTTTTGGCCAGGGCCCCAAGGAGCGGGTCAGGGGCCCCCCCCCCTGTCCTCAAACCCCCCTCTGTCCCATCCAAAACCCTTTCACCCAAAGATCTTCTATGTTTCGGGGTTCGGGCAAAACTATTACAAGGATAAAACAATTTGGGGGAAGGCATTCAGCAGCTCCCTTGGCGGGCGAAGAAAGGGGCCCAAAAACCCCCTGCTTTTTTGGGCATAGGGGGGCAAAGTAAAAGATGTGGTGAGGGGAAAGGGAGGTCATGTTGTGAGAGGTTTTGCATCCCAAATGGGATGAGGACAGGTGACGATGAAACACAAATCAATGATGATGTAGCCGACCCCCATTGGGGGCCGGGTGAAAAAAGGGCTTTATCTCGTCAGGAGAAGAGGCGTTTAGCTTTCCGCCCGGCAGCGGCGCAGCCAGCAAGGGGGTTTTTTTTGGCTGTGAGTCAGCGGATAGCGGGAGTGTGAGGTCCCCGGGGCCCAAAACGGCACGGGGTAAAAAAACCCACTTTGCAGGGTTTCCAAAAAAGTAGCGGCAAGGGGGGCAGCGAGGCAAAAGGGGTCAGTAAAGGGCACTTTGTTCGGAGGTTGGCGGTAAAAATCAAATATCGGCAGTGTGGCATTTTTTTGTAAAAACCGGAGGACCCAATAAAGGGTTTTTATGCAAGGGAACTGTGGGGGGGAAAGGGGAACTGGCCAGGGGGGGCTAACGTTTGGGACCACGGGGCCCCGCGTCAACACATGGGAGCGTCACCCTCCGGTGGGCCCGGGAAAACGTGGCCCCCCAGATGTGGGGTCCAAAACCTGGCCCCCGCAGCAACGCAATAGCAGCAGCGCCGAGGCCAATGCCATTGCAGCCAGTTTAAGGGTTCCCCCCCCCCTCTCAAAAAAGGGGGCTGTTTTTTCTTTGCCAAAACATCTCCCGGTCCAGTTTCTCCTGCTCCCGTACTCATGGCGCCCGCATTTATTTAGCGAGGGGATTGCAAAGAGACAAAAGTATGCGTCCCAAACCCCCCTAAGGTGCAGCAAACTTTAACCCTGCTTTTCCCGGGACCCCCCCCCCCAAGGGGTTTTTTGGACTGTAGTCCCTTTCCCCTTTCCCAAATTTAAGGACCAGCACCATTAAAAAACTTTAAGGCTTTTGCCGAAACCGAGATGGAGAGGTTTCCAAACCCTAATTTCTTTTTCCCAAAAAAGGGAGTACCAGCACTTCATAAATAGTAGAAAGAAAGGGGGCCCGTTTGAGCTTTTTAAGGTTTGTTTTTTAAGGGGGCACGGCAGCGGGGGAAATCTGGAGCTGTAATACGGTCCAAAGGGGGGTTTCATGTCCTTTACCCGCCCACGGGTGAAAGTGCTTTCCCGCCCCCGGCCCAAACCAACAACTTGGGAAAAGGGGACGGCCCTTTTTTTTCCCCCACGTTGTTTTAAAAAAAATGCGGTCCTGCGAATTTTTCCCCCCCCTCCCCCCCACCACCACCCCTCATCTAAGCCTCCACAAATACTGCCCCCATCTACCACATGTGTCGGCAACAGCGGGGGTCATGCAGCTTACAAACCCGGCTTGCCTCGGTAAAAAAAAAGTCACACGGGGAGGAATGCCCCCGCCCTCATGCAGCAAGAAAATTTAAATGGGGGGCTTTTTCCCCCGCAAACTGCAATTCCGGGCCATGGTGATTTGGGCAATGGGAAAGGAACATGGTGTCCCTGCTGCACTGAGGGGGGAAAGGTAATGGCCCCGCCAAAGGGCTGTTTCAAAAATTTGGGTTTTGAAAGGTTTTCCCGAATTTTTCCACCGATCTTTAGAAGATTTTTGAAAAAAAAACCCGGAAAAATGTGCAAAGACCCTTTAACCATTCCTACAAAAACCAGGGGAAAACCCCCCCTCGAATTGAAGCGGCCCGAAAAGGCCTCCCACACCCAAATTTGAATTCCCGCCTGCACATTTGGGGCCGACTGTATGAACAGGAAAGGGCCCTTTAAAGATTTTTTTATGATCAAGGGGACAGGAGTAACCCCTTGTAACTTTTATGCAGCCCGTGGCAGCTCATGCCTTGGGCACCTGCACTTTTTGAGGGGCCCCTTCGAAGAGGCAAGTTATTTGGACAGTTGCCGGGCTAGGGGTGAAAAAGTCATTCCCCCTGCTTCATTCCCGGAAAAAGATGCAAAAATCTGTCTGGGCGGGGGACCCGGAGGGCGTGGGGACTACATCTCCGGGCCCCATGAATCCGGGTTTGGGGCCCGGGAAAAGGGAAGGGGACCAAAGGGGGCCCGGACATTGGAGCAAAAGCATTTTCTGGTGAAATTAGTGGGGTTTTTTAACCCCGGGACCAAAAGAGGGGGGGACAGTGGGGGGAGGGTAAAAATGGGGATGAAAGACGGGGCAAAATGGGCCCCCCAAACACCGGGCGTATACAGGGAGATGGAGGCAGGGAGCCCCTTGGGGGTCACTTGGGGCAGGGCTGCCCATAAAAATGCTGTTTGCCTGGGGTAGACGCCGAATTTGTCCCCATCCGGAAGGGGGGAATTCCCGGCTCTCCACCTATTGGACCCTCCCCTACCCGGGTTTCCCAAAAAAAAGGGGTTTTTTTCCCCGCTGCTGAGAGGGGGGATAAACTCAAATTTCTATAGGGAAAATCCCCCTTTTAGTAATTGGGCCCCTGCCCATGTGCGGGATCTCCCCCTCCTCTGCAGGTCTGACCGGGGGGTTCTTCAGCGTCACGGGACTACTGCCCCCTGCGCGGGGGAAGGGGGGGGGGGTTGGAGCAGTACCACTCCATCAGAGAAAACCCAAGTCTGGGTAAAGGGTGAGCAGCCTTTTCCCTTTACCCCCCCTAGTGAAAGGAGGGGGGAGCCGGGGGCACGCAGCAGCGGGGCCGGGGCGAAACCCCGAACCAAAAAGGTGGTTGGGCCCACTGGAAAGCACCTGGGCCCCCCCGTTCAAAGGGTTTTGCGGACTACTGGGGAGCCCCAACTGGGGTTTGGGGCCCCAACTTGCCGAGTTTTCAGTGGGAAAATGTCCGCCCGGCCAGTAGTGGGCTTTAAGGGGGGTGTTCGGGCGGCGGGGGCCCTGTTACCCCCAAAGGGAAAACCCCCCTTGTCCCGGGAAATGTGGTAAAATGACCCCTTTGGGCAAAATGAAAAAGGTGTGGAACGGCCAGGATTTCCACACACCAATGCCTTAGGGGTCAGACTACTTTTGCCATGGGGCCCCCAAATCAAAAAATTTTAGAAATGAGTCTGGGTTTTAAATACCTGCCTCGGGGCCCCCCCATTTGATCCCCCCAACCCGCCTATGCCAAAACATTGCTGACAGTTTTTTCCATCTGCCACCAAATATCTTTACCAAGGGGGGCTGGTATTTGCCACCCCCCTCCCCAAAACCCCTGTCAATTTTGCCACTGTCTGACCCCCATCTGTGGGCGCTGCTGTAAACCACACTGTGTCATTGTGAAATCTCTGACCTCAAAGCTGTTTCTCCTTTCCGCCCCCCACCCCCACTCTTGTCATTGTGCCACTCGTGGCCTTTTCTCCATTTTTTGCACCTCCAGAATGTGATTTTCCAAATTTTTGACTTCAAAGTGCTGCTGTGGCCTTTCCGTGAACTAGACCTGTGCTTTTGCCCCCTCTGTGGCCCTTTTTTTTTTTTTTGCCACCTCCAGAATGTCATTGTGCCCCCTGTCTGAACCTCTTTTGCGTGCCGCCTACCCCCCCAATCCCCATCGTTGTTTCCCCCCTGTGGCCCACTAAATTTTTGCCACCCCCGAAGGGGATTGTGGGGCCCCTTTTTTGACCCCATTTCGCTGCTGTGGCTGCGCCGTGACCTTTCCCCATGTTTTCGTTGGGCCCACTTTTTGGCCCACTCCTGTTTTTTTCCACCTCCGGAATTGGGGCCTTTTGCCACGCCCACCTCGCTGTGTTTTGGTGCTGCCCCGGACCCACACCCCTTTTGTCATTGTGGGCCCTTTTTGACCCTTTTGCTGCTGCGGGGTGCTGCCGTAACCTACCCCACTTGTCAAATTTTGCCACTCCCCCCCCGTGGCCTATTCCTGTTTTTTTCCCCCTCCGAATGTCATTGTGCCAAATGTCTGACCTATGCTTTGCCCCTGTTTACCTCCACTCCCCTTTCCCCTTTTGCCACCCCCAGAATTTTTTTTGTGCCCCTGTAAAAAACCCCCATGCCGCTGCTGCCGTCCCTTCACACTTGTGTCGTTTTGCCACTGTTGGGCCTTCCCTTTTCTGCTGCTGTGGCTGCTGCCCTGCCCCACACTGTGGGCATTGTCCCCCTCTGTGGCCAAATCCCGTTTTTTCCACCCCCTGAATTTTTATTGTGCCACGTCTGACCTTTTGCTTTCTGTTTTGGTACTGCCCTGACCTTTCCCCCTGTGTCCCTTGTCCCCCTCCCGTGGCCTACTCCCGTTTTTGCCACCCCCGAAAATTTTTTTTGTGCCACTCTCTGACCTAGGGTGCTGCTGGGCTACTGCCATAACCTACACCCCCCCTTGTCATTGTGGGCCCCTCTGTGGCCTATTTCCCGTTTTTGGGCCCCCTCCCAAATGTCATTGTGCCCCCGGGCTGACCCCATGCTGCTGCGGGGGCTGCCGTGACCTTAACCAAAAACCCGGGTTTTTTCCCAATTTGGGGGCCACTGTTCCCGGCCTCATTTCTGCTGCTGGGCTGATGCCGTGACCTAAAACACTGGGGTCATTGTGCCCTGTCTGACCTCATGGGTTTCTGCTTGGCTGCGGGGTTTACCTAAAACACTGTCATTGTCCCCCCTTTTGGCCTACTCCCGTTTTTTTCCCCCCCCAGAATGTATTGTTTTCCCCTTTCTGACCCCATGTGTGCTTTGGCGCTGGTGACCCCCACACACTGGGTCATTGTGCCACTGTCGGGCCCTCATGCCCGTGCTGTGGCTGTGTGTGACCTACACAGTCATTTTGCCCCTGTCTGACCTTTTGCGCTGCAGTGGCTGCTGCCGTGAAACCCCCCACCCCTTTGTCATTGTCCCCCTCTGTGGCCCCAACCCCGTTTTTTGCCACCTTCCCGAATGTCATTGTTGCCACTGGGCCCGACCCCCTGCTGCTGCTGTGGTGCTGCAGTGACCCCACACACTCTGTCATTGTGCCCCCTGTGGCCCATTCCTGTTTTGCCCCCTCCAGAATGTCATTGTGCCACTGTTGACTCAGGGTGCGTGTGGCTGCTGCCCCGGGCTCCCCCACTGTGATTGGGGGCTACTCTGTGGGCCTACCCTGTTTTTGCCACCTCCAAAAAGTCATTGTGGCAATGTTGACCCCATGCCTTTCCGCTGTGGCGCTGCCGGACCTACACACTGTCTTTTTGCCAAATGTCTGGGCCTCAAAGATGCTGTGTGGCTGCGCCGTAACCTTCAACCTTTTCATTGTTTCCACTTGTGGCCCACTCCTGTTTTTTTCCCCCTCCAAAATATCATTGTGCCATGTTTGACCTCAAGCTGCTGTGGCTGCCGCCGGTTTTACCTCCCAAAAACTGTCACTGATGTTGCCCCCTGAGCCCCCAACCCTTTTTTTTTCCAAACTGTCGCTGCCATGACTT
>JAODAL010054380.1:0-24668 GCA_025379985.1 Phyllomedusa bahiana
CCAGAGAAAATGGTGGTTTTTTCCGCAATAAAAGACAAGGCATTCTCCAACCGTGTCTCCCCCGGGTGGCGAGATTAAAAACCCCAAACATATTGGTTTTTTCAGGAGACGGTGATGAGGATAGAAGAGGAGTTTTTTAGAGAAGGAAAAGGGGAGGTTTTACAAAAAAATCGATTGAACTGAAAAGTCCCCCCCCCTTTTTGGTTTTTTCCCTGCGTCTCTCCCTTAGCTTCTCCAAATATCAGGCTAGAGTTAAAAAAAGTCTTTTAATGTTCGGGGGTTGGGGCTGACCATGCATCCTTTCCCGTTCAGACAGCTCTTGTCTGAAGGGGGTTTTTTAAGGGGGTTGGTAGACCACCCGGTCATGGGACACCTTGGGGAAGTAGAACAAAGTTTCGGCCGAGCGGCGGCCCTGCTGAATAGATGCAGATGATTTCTGCCCATGCTACACGGTTGGGATTGTCATAGACATGACCTAAACCTGAAAAAATCTGAAATTGAACTCCCATCTTGGTTAGGGGGCATAGTTAGTGCCCAATTCCTGAGGGGGGCCCTGGTGGGGAGCACCACAACTGCTACTTTTTCTGCCTCGGGGGGAAAGTTTTGAAGCAAAAAACAGGTGACGGATTTCTAAAGGTTGGAACCTGCGGATTTCCATCAAAGCGTCGATAAAGCATCTTTTTTTTATAACGAACACTAGGATTCACAAAAGCAGGTACGGACACAGACGTAGCAACAAGTCCAGTTCTGGGGTCTATGGCACCCAAAACGTGAGGATTTGATTTATAAGACCCCAATGCCCTGGAAGGGTTGTCAATATCAGGGGGTCAGTGACCGACAAGTCGGTCTCATGTTGAACCTGGGAAGGGACATACAATGTCTGACCTGCTCCTTTTACATTTTTGGGGGAATTTGAACCCCCCTTTTTAAAATAAAAGTGTAGGGACGCAAAAAGACACGACAAGTGAGGCCCGGGCACTGGTCCCACCCTCTGTTCCTCCCTTTTTGGGGGAACCCGACCCCTTTAACAGGTCCCCCCAACCCAGATGATGATAGCTGACTGAGCACAGTGAAAACAAAACAAAGCAAACAACCACAGAAAAGAAAAAGTAGTGGGGGAGGCCAAGGTCGGTAACACAGGGGCAGCAGTACAGAATGTGAGGCAGAGAGAGTAACCGGGAATCCAAGAAAGGTCAGAGTTATACAAAGGTAACAAGAGGGAAACAGGGGAACTATAGGGCAATTTAACCAATATAGCAGGCAAAAACGGGAAAGGAAACAGAGACTTTATAAAGAAAAAGAAGAAAGGGAGAACTCAGGCAATAGGCAGAAGGAAAAAAAGACCAGATAGGAGAGAAAGCTGTCACTTAAGAAGGAACAAAGTTAACAAGAATGTGTGGAAGATTCTGGCCATGGGTTGGTCGGAAATATTCAGCACCAATTCACACTAGTTGATAGAAACGGGCAGTATAAGCTCAAAAACCCATGGTTTACATGGTCCACAGGCCAAAAAGGCCGGGGGGTGTTTAGGCACAATCTGCAAAAATTTTAAAAAATGTTTTATCTTTGCTTGGGTTAGGGATTAAAGGATGGCAATGATATAAATACATTATATGGTTGTATGGATACATGCTATGTTATATATGTACAGAGATAAGTGGTATAGTGATATGAGAAATGTATAAATTATATAGTGTGTTCCATGTAGTTTAGAAGGGATTAACAGTCTTGCAGCGAGAAGGAGACAGTGCTGCTGGGCAGGGGCGTCACTCGAGAAGCCAGTGCCCCATAGCAAACTTTTGGATGCCCCCCCCCCCCCCCTCCCGACCACGACCATGTACCAGGACATGCTGTTAGATAATGGTAGATAATACAAGGGGCAAATACTCACCATATATATCACCATCATACTGCTACAAATCAAATCCACTATACCAAAAAACCAACATTACCAATAAACGCTATTAATAAGGAACCTGATTATACCACCAGAACACGACCACAAATTACCACCACATAGTGACTGAATAATAACCCTACCTATTATGATCAGTACACAAAGACCAATACTGCCCTAATAATAATAATATATAATAATATAGTGACCATAAAGTGGTATTTTAGTGTACACAGGCTCTGCAGACTGTATTATAACCACCATACAGTGCCCATTATGTGTAGACAGCCAGTGTACACAGGCTCTGCAGACTGTATATAACCACCATACAGTGACCATATTAGTGGTAGACAGCAGTTGTACACAGCCTGTGCGGACTTTATAAGTGATTACAGTGCAGTTACATCTTGTGACTCACAGGTGACGTTTCTCTGACCAGTCTTTTGACTTTCTCTTTTGTTCTGCATCCGGTCCAGTCCGCCTTTCTTGATGACATCTCCCGACCACTTGTCCCTGCAGATTTAGACACAAATATCTTAAAATCCTGACTTTTCCAGCACCTGCCCCCCTGGCTATATGGGGTCCATTTAGGCAGGCAGGGCTTAGATAGGATATATGGGGCCCCAAATAGGCAAGGTTTAGGTAGCCACTAGAGTGCCCATCTAGGCAGGCAGGGTTTTGGTAGCTATAGGGACCCATACAGGTAGACAGGGGTTCGGTGGGCTATCGGGGCCATATGGGTTAGGGTTTAGGTAGCTAAAGGGGCCCCCCAAAGTAGACCGGCAGGCTTGTGGGGGATAAGGCAGGTTGTGGGGTATCGGCAGGGATATAGGGGTGTGAGGCAGGCATTGGGGGGGTGTAAGGCAGGCATTGGGGGCTGTTAGGCAGGGAGGCATTTAAAGGGGGCCCGTATAGGCGGCAGGCAATAGGGGGCGTATAGGGAGGAAGCGGCAAATTTGGGGGTTTTTTTAAACGGAAAAAGGGGGTAGGGGGGGTAAGGAGGCAGGAATAGGGGGCTGTTAGGCAGGCGGATTAGGGGGCTGTTAGGAGGCAGGCAGGCATTTGGGGCTATAGGCAGGGAGGCATATGGGGGCGTATGGCAGGGAGGGGATTTTGGGGTAAGGAGGCAATGGGGGCTATAGGCAGGCATTGGGGGCTATAGGCAGGATAATGGGCTTAGGCAGGCATTTTGGGGGTATAGGTAGGCTTATGGGGGCTATAGGCAGGCATATGGGGCTATAGGCAGGCATATGGGGGGTAAGGGAGGCATATGGGGGGCTTATAGGCAGGCATATGGGGGTTTTTAGGTAGGCATATGGGGGGTTATAGCAGGCCTTATGGGGGGTATAGGCAGGCATTGATATGGGGGGTATAGGCAGGCATATGGGGGGCTTATAGGGAGGCCTATGGGGGCTAAAAAGGCAGGCATATGGGGCTATAGGCAGGCATATGCGGGGGTTTTAAAGGGAGGCATATGGGGGGTATAGGAAGGCATATGGGGGGGCTATAGGCAGGCATATGGGGGTTATAGGCAGGCATATGGGGGGCTATAGGCAGGCAATGGGGTATAGGCAGGCATATGGGGGGCTATAGGCAGGCATATGGGGGCTATAGGCAGCCAAATGGGGGCTATAGGCAGCATATGTGGGGGCTATAGGCAGGCATATGGGGGGCTATAGGCAGGCATATGGGGGGTATAGGAAGGCATATGGGGGGCTATAGGCAGGCATTGGGGGGTATAGGCAGGCATATGGGGGGGTATAGGCAGGCATATGGGGGGGTATAGGCAGGCATATTGGGGGGCTATAGGCAGGCATATGGGGGCTATAGGCAGGGATATGGGGGCTATAGGCAGGCATATAGGGGGCTATAGGCAGGCATATAGGGGGCTATAGGCAGGCATATGGGGGGTATAGGTAGGCATATGGGGGGGTATAGGTAGGCATATGGGGGGCTATAGGCAGGCATATGGGGGGCTATAGGCAGACATATGGGGGGCTATAGGCAGGCATATGGGGGGGTATAGGCAGGCATATGGGGGGTATAGGCAGGCATATGGGGGGGGCTAAGGCAGGAATATGGGGGCTTGGCTAAGGCAGGCATATGGGGGGCTATAGGCAGGCAATGGGGGGCTATAGGCAGGCATATGGGGTAGATAAAATAAGAAACAACTTACTCACCTGGTCCACGCTCCCCCGATGTGCCACTCGCTCCCCTCTGCTGTCTTCCCCTGCGCCTCTGCGCTCAGCCGGGCGGCGCGGTGATGTGACGTCACCCGCGCGCGCCCACGTGTACCACAGAGGGCCAGGAGGGGAAGTAAACAGAGCGGAGCGATCGGCGCTCCGTCCTGCTACTACCCAGCAGCGCTGCCTCTGAACGCTGGGCGGGGGGCCCGGGCGTTCAGAGGGAGTATGCGTGGGCCCGCAGCTCCCCGCCCGCCGCAGTGAACTGTTAAGTTCACTGCTGGCGGGCCCAGGAGCCGGCATTACCGGGGTAGCGGACGCAGTAGCAGCTGCCCCGGGGCCCCCCTAAGCGCAGGGGCCCCATAGCAACTGCTACCCCGGTAGTTACGCCACTTCTGCTGGGTTAAGTAGCCAATCATGAGAACTGACAGGGGTGGAGCTGGAGGCTACATACACAGTTATAAGGAAGAGCCTGTCAGCTCTGCAGTTGTTGTTGTGTTTTGGTTCAAGTAGTTTCAGTTGTGACCAGCAGGGGAACCCCTGGCTATTAAGCTGGCAAGAGACGGGGCAGGCTAGGTCGAAGGAGAGCTGCCCAGCTCATTGCAAAACCTGAAATAGAGCAGGCACAGAGAAAAAATAGAGACCCAGGAGAGACAGACTACTCAGAGTAACAGGTGGATAGTTTGTGGGCACTGGAAGAGAAAGGGACCCCTTTAGTATGGACAGAAAGTGTCCTGTGTCGCCAGATGCCAGCTCCTTGCACAGCTGGACTGGGTCGGAACCAGAAGGGAGTTTTTTGAGAAGTGTCATAAGTCGAGAGAGGGGTTCTGAAACTTGCTACAGAGACAGGTGCCTTGCTGATTTGCTATGTAACGTCTACCAGAAGAGCACCAGTGCACATCACTAACACTGCACATCTACTACTCCACCCATCATCTGCAATAGTCACCATCTAGAAACCTGTGGTATCTTCTCACAGTGAAATAACAGAAAAGAAATCACCAGACCTTCGACAGCAATCACAAACTGATTTGTACATTCTTATTCTGCTGGAAACTCCTGTGACGATAGGGGGAGCAGAATGAGCAGTTGCTACAGGGCCCTGGAACCTGATGGGCCCAAAGGTCCATCTGCCACATAAGACAACACCAATGTTATAAATGGAACATGGTAGGTAGGGGCCATTTTATAGATTATGCATTGGGGTTCAGAAGCTTTAAGTTAGGCCTTTGCCTGGTTTCTACTACCTAGTGCTTTGCAGATACAATATATCCTGTGTTATTTGCTACTAAATTCACCGTCCACTCTGTACCTTTTCTGCTGGTTAGACTTGTACTATAGTTCAAAAATGTTAATAGTGTACTTTTTTCCACTTAAAGGATCTGTTTGCAGAATTTTTATGTTCAGTAAGCTTGTCTTTGCAAATCATGCTGGCTGTTTCACTATATAACATCAATAAAACTAGCTTATCAGTCCTACAAAATGCTATTTGATAGTTTGACCTTTGGAATAGAACATGCTAATGGAACTTCAAGATTTTCCATTATAAAAAAGAAATATACAAACACTTTTACAGTCCTATTACGAACATCTACTTCAAATGTAAATAACTGTCTGAATTTTTCAATTACATATGTTGTCTTTATACTAAAACATTATACATAAGTTTATTAACTTCTCATTTTTAATGTGTTTCACTGATAAGTGATTAAATATAATGTAGTTTTCTCTTTTTAAAAAATATGACACAGTAGTTAGCTGTAAGGGTATGTTCACACGGTGTCTTGCGTCCGTGTGAACATCCGCCTTTTGGGATGCGTGTCTCGGTCCATCAGAACGGACCCAGACACGCATTGAACAATTAGCAGTGAGATTATCACTGTCGGCAATGAGAAACATGCAGCAGCGTTCACATGAGTGATCGCCGCTGCGAGTTTGCATCGCGCCTGCCCAATCCGTCCTTTAGATCCCCTCCAAGAAATGACGTAATTTCTTGGTGCAGATCCGAAAAACGTTGTATCAACGGCAGATTACAGAGAACATATCATTTATACTGTAGAGTTAGTGCCCTAGAAAAATCCCTGCAAACACGGCGCAAGTACGTTTTTTTCACATATTGCCCCACTTTGAATTTTTTTGTGATTTCCCAGTATATTCTATAGTATGGTGATTGACACCATTAGAAAGTGCACCTTGTCCCACAAAAATAAAAGTCCTTATTTGTCTAGGTAGGTGGAAAAGTAAAAAATTTACGGCTCTTGGAAGGCGAGGAGGAAAAACGAATGTGTCAACCAAAAAATCACGCAAGGTCCTTAAAGGGGTAAATGGTTAAATGGCCAGGATTGGAGTTGTATGCGATCTTGGCCACAAAGGCTGGGAGTCAGCTGTATCTAGCAGCTTGCACCCACCACACATGGAGTGGGTTCAGCGAGTAAGCCAGGATGTATCAGATGTAACAAAACATTGAACACTGAGTGCTACATGTATGAACCTGGTGCTAAATGTTTTTAATAGTGTACGATCCGACAGTATGTATGAAAGATTGTTATGCGTCAATATTGTCACATAGAGTGTTATGCGGCAAACATTTTACACATAGAGTGTTATGCACCAAAATTAGTCTTAGCCATGGTATAGATATGCACGACAGTTTTGCGCCAAACTTTGGCGCATTCAAAATTGTGCCTGGTGCAGAATGTGCCCAGTTTCAGCGTACGACGGTTCATACAACTATAAAATAGGGCTACAACAGTTTTTTGGCTCTAAGTACGTGTTACGGTCTTGAGGTGGATCCACTGGACCACGCAGGAGGAATGGACGTAAGCACACACCAGGAGTGGAGTCCTAAGTGGGTCCCGGTTATTCATCCAGAGCCGCCGCAAAGCCGGGATGGACTTGCTGCGGCGGGAGTCCACCAGGTCACTACCACTGGCGGGGCTTGCCTGCTGGGGTGGCGCGACAAGGGTACGAGGTACAGGAACGGCAGGCAGGCTCGTAGTCGGGGACAGGCAAGAAGGGTCAAGGGCAGGCGGCCTGTGGTCTCGTTGAACGTAGACAGGCAGGAAGGTCGGTCAGGCGGTCAAGGATCGTGGTCGGTAAAACGTAAGCAAAAGGGTCTGGTACACGGTAGGCGAGGACAGGCTTTCTGGAACGCTTTTCACAATAGGCATGACACTAAGATCCGGCAGGCACTGTAAGAGGCTGGGACTACTCTAAAATAGGAACAGTGCCCGGCAATGGCCAAATTACCGGCGCACTGTCCCCTTTAAATCTCAGGACTGCGCAGCGCGCTGCGCTTCCTAAGGGGCGGCGCTCGCACGCCGAGAGACCGAAGACGGGGGGCAGGAGCTGAGGCCACGGGTAAGTTTACTGGGGAACCGCGCCCCCAGCGGGAAATATGAGCGGACCCCGTGACCGGAGCGTGCGGGGGACGGCGGGCGGCGCTCGGCGTGACAGTCGGGGCACAGGATGCACCTGCGACCCGGGACGAGGGTCGCAGGGGCATCCGTTGGACAGTACCCCCCCCCCCCTTGGGTCCCCCCATCCTTTTAGAGTGGAGAAACTTTCTGAAATAATGCTGCGGTCCAGGATGTTCTCCTCCGGCTCCCACGATTTTCCTCGGGCCCGAACCCCTTCCAGTCAACTAGAAAATACGTTTTCCCTCTAGAACCTCCTCATACCCAGGGATTTTTTAACCACAAAAGGACATTAGCGGCATCAGCCACTGACGGAGGATGGGCTCTTGCCTTCTGAGAGAAGCGATTAAGGACCAGAGGTTTTTAGTAGCGAGACATGAAAGGACGTTCGGGATACGCCATGTAGGAGGGCAGCCGGAGTTTATGGCACGGTTTATGCGCTTAAGGACCTCGAAAGGGTCTCCTACAAAGCGGGGTCCCAGTTTTGTAGGAGGGGATCTTGAGGCGGCATATCGGGGCTGACAGCCAACACCTTATCACCCAGGGGAGAAGACAGGAGGAGGGCTTTCTTCTTTTATCTGGCCTGCGCCTTCATGCGGTCAGACGCACGGAGCAGGGCGATTGGGGGTTCAGGGGCCAGACCAGTCCTTATGTTCTGGTCCAGAGTGTCAGCAAGCTGGGACCTCGGATGAGGATGCTAGCGGGGGAGGTGGGCGGGGGATGTAAAGCCGTACACTCCACGTAGAAGGGGGAGGCCCCTTGCGGATCTGTCTCTAGGGAATTATACGAAAATTCCGCCCAAGGAAGTAAGGTTGGCCAGTCAATTTTGCCGTGCAGACACGAAGTGGCGCAGGTACATCCCCGAACTTTGATTCAATCTCTCCACCTGGCCATTCGTCTGAGGGTGGGTAAGCCCGAGGAGAAGTCAAAGCTTGACTGGGAGTTTAGCGCAAAGGGCCCGCCAGAATTTAGAAACAAACTGCAACCTCCGGATCAGAGATGATTTGGAGAGGGGAGCCGTTGAGACGAGAAATGTGAGAGAAAAAATAGCTCGGCCAGGGCGCGGGGGACGAAGGAGACCGGGCAGGGAACAAAATGTGCCATTTTAGAAAACCGGTGCTACCTCCACCCACAAAGTATAACTTACGGGACGACGGGGGGTAGGTCGGTTATGAAAAGTCCATACGAGCTACGTGAGACCATGGTTGCGTAGGGTTGGGCCAGTGGCGTGAAGAAGCCCTGCCGGCTGTGTTTGTGGCGAGGGGAGCCTTGTTGCGGAGCACAGGAGGTACACGCCTGGAACGATACTCTTTGCAAGTTCTTAGCGAGGTCCTGCACCATATAGTACTGGAAAGATCAGGAGATACAGAAACGTTTTGTGGGCACCGGTAAGTGCCCGGCCACCAGTGAGCATGTTGACCCCACTTCAGGATCGCCTACGGAGCGCAGGGCGCGGACATATGTGCTCCCCGGTGGGGACGTTCGTGGACGACAGGGGCTGCGGAGATAATGGCAGTTCCGGAGGAATTATGTGCTCTGGGATAGCTTCTTCACCCACCACGTCGGAGGGCAGGGGAGAGCGGCATCTGCCTTTCACGTTTTTCTCGTGAGGGCTGGACGAAATGAATTCTGAAAATTAAAGCGGGAGAAGAAAGCGACCCACCTAAGACCTGAACGTGGATTAAGTCGCTGGGCAGTCTGGAGGTACTGGAGGGTTTTTTATGTTCCGAGAAGATACAGGATGGGGTGCCCGGGTCGGCTTCCAGCAAATATTAGCCATTTTCTTCCATGGGCCAGTTGTATGGCTAATAATTTCCCGAATCTCCAATGGGTTAATTCCTCTCCGCGCCTGTGTGTGAAAAGTCTTAGAAAAGAAGCCAAAAGTGACTGTTTTTTTTTTTTGCCTGTTGGGACCTTTTTTTGCGTGAGGACCTGCTCGAGCGCCTAGACCGATGAGGCATATGATCTTCAAGCGAGAGGGTTTGCTGGGTCCGTGTCCGGCGACAGGAATGGACGCAGAGGGAGCAAAGGCCGTTTTTAGCATTGGATTGAAGCGCGTTCTTCGGCCTCGGTAAAGGCCAGCTCGTGCGATATGGCGTTTTCCTCGTAGGGCCAACAATGGGAAACCACCTGCGTGGGAGAATGAGAGGAAGAGCGGAGATAAAGCTGCCCTGGTAGAAGTTGCAGAAGACCAGGAATACCGTCTGTATGGCCGCAGGCCCACTGGGCGGTGGCCATTGCAGTACGGCTGAAAACTTGGCTGGGGTCCATCCGAAAAGCCCTTGGTCCGAGATATATAACCAGGAACGGAACAAGGCTACTTGATGGAAGAGGTACTTCCCTATTTGGCATACAAAGTGATTTAGCTCTGAGGCACGCTTGTAGCACTTGGCGGCACGTCCGAAGGCGGTGAGTGTCTCAAGATCAGGAGAGCTATATCAGAATGTCGTCCAGGTTCATGTGACCACGACTACAGGTATAGAGATAGATCCTGAAGACATTGTTGAACGAAACTCCTGGAGAAGACCAGGCAGGCGAATTACAGAGTGCCGAAGCGCATCACCCAGGTACTCGAAGTGGCCGTCTACTGGGTGGCTGTTGAAGGCCGTCTTCAAGAGCTCATCGCCCTTGCGGGAGTTGCCGGAACCAAATTGTAGGCCCCTCTCAGATCCCAGCTTGGATACAAGTCCCTTGCGCCCTGTAGACGGTCTGTCGAACAGTTCCGTGCATCAATGGTTAAAGGGTAACGGTTCTTACCGTGATTTGATTCAGACCCCGGTAGTCGTATGGGTGTAGGGAGCCGTCCTTCTTTTCACAAAGAGGAATCCTGCTCCCGCGGGAGAGGAGGACTTTCATAAATCTTTCTGTAGATTTTCCCCGGATGTATTCAGAGATGGCTTGAGTCTGAGGAACGGAAGGGATAGGTACGGACCAGGAAGATCAATTCGAGAGCGGCAATCATATGGACGATTGAGGGGCAAGGTCTCTGCTTGCTTCCGCGACAGAACGACATCAGAAAAACTCACGAGTTATGATGCGGGGGGAGACACGCATAGGGCTTCTTAGACGGTACCGGAGAAGCTGAACGCGGTAAGACGGGAGACGGTGCCACCAAACAGCGAGACCGAGACACTTGGACCCATCGCAAAAACTTCGCCGCGGTCCGCCAGTCATGCACCGGGGCATGTTGCTGCAGCCACGGTATAGACCCAATAGGATGGGCTGTAGGAAGACAGAGGGTAACACATAGATACAGACAGTCTCTCTTTATGCAGTGCTCCCAATTTGATAGGAACAGTGGTCTCAGTACGGTAAGGACCAGCTCGCTGAGGATCTCCCACTGACGGAGGAGATGGATTGGGGTCTTCTCCAGGGAGAACCAGGGAAGATGGTCGTTGATTACTGTCACCACGGCAGATGTCAAGACGTTCTCAGCGGAACCGGAGTCCAAAGAAAGGGCTGTAAGCTTGGAAAGCTGTGGGACCGGGCTTCCGGTGCTGGACAGGACGGGTATTGTTCAGAGAACGAGGAGAGGGAACTGCACAACCAAGGGGACGGCCTCTCCACGTAAGCCTAGGGTGCGCTCGTCTCGCCGGATATGCCGCCGGATGGAGTATCGCAAACCCTGAGGAGATGATTCCAGGAGCGGCTGCCACAGTAGTGAGACAAAGGTTTTCCTCTTACGCAGTTGGTCAAGTTCCTGCGGAGTCAGGTTGGGCTCTATCCACGGCATGAACCTCTTCCTCGTGCGCTGGCTGGGAAGGGAGGCTGTGGAGGCCGAAGAGGACACCGAGAGAAGGACGGGACAGGCGGCGTGGGGTAGGACTGGTTTCTATGCTCGGAAAATGCTTGGCGTGAGTCCTCTCGTCTAGCTCTGCGCTAAGCGGATATCAATCCGGTTAGCCAAATGGTTGAGCACTCGCTTTTATAGAAGGACGTATGGTCGTCCCGGGCGGCGAGGGCATCCTTTATCTGTCTGGAACGAGACCCTTCCTGAACGTAGCGACAATGCTGAATGTTTCCAAGCCAGCTCCGAGATGCCAAGTAAGGTGTTTGCCGGAAAAACGTGCATCGGCGTAGTCTCCACGGAGCGTTCCTTCGTTGCAGGTTCAACTAGGGCGGGTATCGGCAGACGAAGCGCGGGCAGGCTCTCGAAGACACTACGGAAATTCCTGTAGAAATGTCACCAGCGTCAGCGGTTAGACCGGGATCGCCTCGGTCCCAGAGAGGAGTTGCCAGGAGGGCTTTACCCGAGAGGAGATGAACCACGAAGGCACACCCTTGGATATTTCCGAAGGGAACTGACCTGCCATAAGTTCCACTGATGAGAGGGAGCACTGGGGTGATGAAGCACCTTGCAGCGCCTCTAAGGGTCCCAGTCGAACTTTGTCGGCATGGCCAAGCGGAGCTTTTGGACAACTGGAGCGACTGTCACGGGAGGACCCACTGCAGCTACTGCTGCTGTGAGTGGCGTGAAGCTGCTGCATCATGGAGGGAGAGATGCCTCGAAGCTTGCTGTGTGCGTTGCTGCGTTGATCGTTTTCGATTCGTTTGACCACGACGGTGGTGATGGATTGGCGACGCTCGGCAAGGACGCATTGGCGGGATCCGATGGCGGGATCTAGTTATGGTTACGGTCTTGAGGTGGGATTCCACTGGACCACCGCAGTCCGATGGCGTACAGCCCACACCATGGGGGAGTGGGTCTGAAGTGGGTCCTCTCGGTATCACCATAGCCCGCGCCAAACGCGGTCGAATGGACGTTGCTGCGGCGGAGAGTCCACCAAGGTCACATTAGCACTTGAGGGGCTTGCCTGCCGGTGGCGGCCAAGGGATCCACGAGTACAGGAACGGCAGGCCAGGCTCCGTAGTCGGGGATAGGCAAAGAAGGCCAGGGCCAGGCGGGCTGTTGTTTTTTTCAGGAACGCTAGACAGGCGGAAGGGGGGGTCAGGGCAGGCGGTCAAGGATCCGTTGGGTCGGTAAACGTAAGCGAAAAGGGTCTGGTTAACGGGTAGGCGGAGACAAAGGCTTTCTGGAACGACTTTCACTAGAGGCAATGAGCACTAAAGATCCGGCAAAGCACTGGAAAGAGGCTGGGCTAAACTAAAATAGGAACAGTGCCCGGAATGGCCAATTACCGGCGCACTGTCCCTTTAATATCTCAGACTGCCGAGCGCAGGCGCTCCCTAAGGGGCGGGCACGCGCGCACCGCCGATGAGACCGAGACGGTAGGGGCAGGAGCGGGGACGGCGGGTATAAGTTATGGGGACCCGGGCAGCGGGAGATGAGCGGACCCCGGGAACCCGCGGGTGCGGGACGGGGGCGCCGCTGGAGTCCGGGCACGGAATTGCACCTGCAGAGCCCGGGGGCGACGAGGAGTCGCGATCAGGGGGCATCCGTGACAGTACGCTAGAAAACTGGCAATACCCTGTTCATATATATCGACCTCAATTTTAGGGAAAAGTTTTATTCTGCGTATAACAATTGGTTAAACATTTATGGATTACACTACATAGTGAATAACCCAATGCAATAGGCTAAATTCATAGTGGATAAATTACTAAAGCATTCAATAACACTTGTTAAGTCTTTCAATTGAAAACTACATAGAAATAGATGTTTTTACTATGGGAGTCCTGTATTTATCATTACCACACATCTGAATAATGTGACTATGGCAAAAATAAGTTAATCGTATCTATGTCTCTATCTTAACAACTCCAATGCTATGCATGCAAACAGATATTCAAAGCACTGTCATTTTCTTCTTCCATTAGTGTTTTCTGATTACACAATGTTTTTTAAACTTTGATGCATTCAGGGATTTCTGTAACACGACTTATTTTAATATCAATTGCCAATACATGTATGGACCTCATCATTTTCCTGGTTGAAATAATTATCTTCTCACCACAAATGGATTAATGGGTCATAAAGGACTATAAAAAGAAAACCAAAAAAGCTAAAATCTAAGATACAGTTAGTTTGGTCAAGATGCTCATGAAAATTTACATTGTAATAATCAAAACAGTATAAAACAATGGTTTGTATTTTCATTAATAGGAGATATCATAGATTTTATTAAGTCTTCAACTGCTTCTTTCTGCTCGTCACAAGATCTGTTCCTCCATTATCTGAAAACATTTTCCAGTTCCTCTAATGCATTCATGTGATTTTTACTTAATTATAGGTGGCTTTCCATCCCATGTTTATTTTCCCTACAAATTTTAACTCATTCCATTATTTAACCCCTTACCGCTGCAGCCAGTTTTTACCTTCCTGACGGTGCCCTATTTTTAAAATCTGACATTTCACTTAATGTGGGACTAACTTTTTGACACTTTTACCTATCTGTGATTCAGAGATTGTTTTCTCGTGACTCATTGTGCTTTAAGTAAGTAAGACATTTTGGTCCAAACAATCCTTGTTTATTTGTGAAAAATATAAAAATATTGTGAAAAATGTAAAATATTTATCATTTTCAAAGTTGAAAAATGTCTGCGTGTAAGACAGAGTTATACCAGTCAAAATAGTTTATAACTAGCATTTACCATATGTCCACTGTAGGTGGCATCATTTTTTAAATGTATTTTTATCTTTTTACAACATTACGGGGGCTTAGAAATTTAGAGTGTCCCTTTTCACATTTTCAGAAAATTTGCAATGTACATTTTTTTAGGCACCAGTCCAGTCCACCAACTGACGTGGCTTTGAGGAGGGAAGGGAGGGATGAGGTGGGGGGGGGGGGGGGGGGGGTTCTGGTCACCGCTCGCAACGCTTTTATCACTTTTTATTAAGGTTTTTATGAGGTGTTTTTAGCAGGCCGTAACAATTATAATGATACACAATTTGTATATTTTATTATGTTTCACTGTTTTTACACAATAAAACACTTTTATTCAAAAAGGAAAACTCATTTTTGCATTGTCATAGTCTGAGAGCCATTTTTTTTTATTTTCTGTTTACAGATATGTGTAGGGGCTTGTTTGTTTAGCGGGTATCAGTTTTTATTGGTATCAGTTGGTATTGGTGTCAGTTGGTATCAGTTTTATTGGTATTTTATGTGTTGCAGTTTTATTTATTCACCTTGCAGGTTAATTAACATGACAGATTTATAGGGTAGGTCATTATGCACGTGGCGATATCAAATATGATTACTTTATTTATCTTTGGTCTTTTTTGGGGCAATTGGTGCTTGTAGAGGGGAAAAGGGCGGTGTACGTTTTTTTTTTTTCATGTTTGTGTTTTTTTTTTTTTAACTTTTGTAACTTTTCCACCTTTTTTCACTTTTCCCTATAGGGGATTTGTATCAGTGATTCTCAGATCACTGATACAATCTCTAGAGATCAATACAGAGCAGAACTGTTCTTTATTG
This sequence comes from Phyllomedusa bahiana, assembly GCA_025379985.1. Taxonomy (NCBI): domain Eukaryota; kingdom Metazoa; phylum Chordata; class Amphibia; order Anura; family Hylidae; genus Phyllomedusa; species Phyllomedusa bahiana. Next base: position 14,873 of record JAODAL010054380.1, read on the forward strand.
GTCTCTATTGCAACTGTCAGTCACCATGCCCTGCAATGCCCACAAAATAAATAAAGCTGCTAGAAAATAAAGCTGCTAGAATGGCCCAGCCAATCACCTGACCTGAATCCAATAGTAAATCATAAAAGAGTTCATAGAAGGAGCCCACAGAATCTTCAGGATCTGAAGAGTTTTTGGGCCCACATCCCACCTAAGCAATGTATGCAACTAGTTTCTCCATTAAGGGTGCATTTTGAAGCTGTCTTCACCAACAAAGGGTTTTGTACGAAGTATTTAATACATTTCAGTAAGTGTGTTCAATACTTTTTCCCTGTGTCATTTCTCATTATTAAACATAGCTTAATTTATGGACATCTTTTATTTGATTTCTTTGCCTGTGTGGATTTGATGGGTTGTTGCCAACATCTGGCCAGAATATCATATCCATAGCGCCTTTAGAAATGTATTCACTTAGCAAATTGGTGATGTGTTCAATACTTTTTCCACTCACTTGAATTAAAAAAAAACTGTTCTTCCAATTGTAAGTAACTAGTGAGATAAGATGTAATTTTTCTTAATGATTATGATATTTTCCTGGTCTTCATTTATTTTTATCCTTGATTTACAGGCCATATTACTGTTTTTGCTTAAATGCTTTATATGTTGATTTTGATTAAAATACCGTTTCACTGCTTGCCAAGAGCAATCAGAAATGTGTACTTATCCTGATAACCTAGAGCTGTGTGTATCTTTATAATATATAATACAGATTTTCTTCTGTTTATTCTTTTATTATTTTCACTAGTACATTGAAATTTGCTCCAGCTTTATTTTTGTTTCCAATGAAAGCTTCATTCCTTGTTATAATAAAAAAGACAAATCCTTTAAAAACATTTACTTTTTATTGTATGTTTATTGATATTTTATATAAGTACTTATAAAACAACACTATGTCACTGCTAAAAGGTTTACAGTGCCTAACAATTACGTTTAAATATGAAATTTGGATAAAGTTCATTTCTGAATAAAACTGTTATCAGCTTTCTTTGTTATTTGTTTTTTTCTTCCTTCCCTTAAAAGATCAGTAGCTTTTCTATTTTCCAAAATAGCTATCAGAGATCTTTGCTTTTGCATTATATTTTGTATTCTTACTACAAAATAAACCACTTAATGTATTGTGAAAACTATTAGAGTGTAATGAAAAGAAATGCAATTCTAACATTTTTATTTTGTTTTCTTACAATGTTCACTGTGCAGTAGAAATTACATATCATCTTTATTCTGTGGGTCAGTAAAATTACAGCACTTTTACATTTATATAGTTTTTTGTTATGTTTTGCTACTTCTAGAAATAAAAAAAATCTTTAAATAATTCTGAGATGCATAATTTTTTATTACTTTTTATTCCATTTTTTTCTGGTTGATTAGGTGACACAAAACAGCAATTCTGCATATGGCATTTAACATGTGATATGTTAAGGGGGTTTTATCGCTACAAAGATCATATCTGTAATGATGGGGACAATAAAAATAAGCACTTTTGCAATTGGTTTGCATTATGTAAATCATTTAGTATAGTAGCTATGAGCTAATATGTGTGTTCTACACCTAAAACTGCAGCCCGAGGACGGGCCATGTTCTCTTTTCTGTGATTGGCTGACTGATATTTCATTCAGCCGTATAGAAACTGTCCCTGGATGGGAACAATGCCCCACCCCTGTTGCTGTGATTGGCTGCCTGATATTTAGTTCACCCCCTGGATGGGACACGCACTCTGTGCTTTGATTAGCTGTCTTCACTCTCTGTGCTCACTCCTCTCTTTGCTGTGTCAAACTGAAAGTGAAACTGACTGAAAGGCGCTCTTCCTAGTGTGGAACAAACTATATTGATGTGAAATATATGGGCAAATGATTAGATCACACTCCCGCGCTCACCCGATATATACACATATATAATACACTCTGCTAGACACAAGGACAAGATGTCACTTTCTCGTGGCTCTTCAGGCATGAGAACTGACCACTGCAGGAGGTCTGCGGAGGTTTGACATCCTCTTCCTCTCCCACTGCTCACACAGAATGATGATAATGATGACTCAGGAGAAAGCAGGGAGGGGTTGTTGCATCATCATCACCAGTGCTTCAGTGGGGGAGGACGAGGCCTGGATGTTAGCTGATAAGAGGAGAGAAATCTCTAAGATGTCTTGTGCAAAGCGTCTATACTGGGAATAAAAACCCCTTTAATTGTGTGAAAATTTCTAAATGCAGCAATAGCAAGAACATTTATTTTTTATTGTTTAGTTTTTTTTTTTACATAATATGTAAATAGGAAAAAGGGTATTGTGAACTTTAAATTAAAAAAAAAAACCTTTATGAAACATTTTTTCACAGTCACAACAGGGAACTTTAAAATGAGATTGCTTGTACAATACATTGAAATACTTCTGTTTAGCAGTGTATTGTGTTTTTACCATTATCCTATTACCCTACAGCATCTGCATAGTATAATAGGAGCACTAAGAGGTCAATCTTGGGAGTCTTCACTTGACCCCTAGCTGGCATGACAACCTCCTGACACCCCACAGTTGTATCGGAGAGGGACCAATTAGGTGACCGGAGGCATCCCCTCCCTTTGTGTTAAACCTTAGATCTTGTGACCACTTCTGACAATTAGCACCCACCGGTTACGGAATTGGCCCATGCTATAGTGTCCCCATAGAAATCCACTGTTTTTGTATAGCAAATGTTGCATTGGGGTTAAAGTTGTCCCATTAGAACTGCCGCACTCCAAATGCCATTAAGGCATACAGAAATCAGAGAGGGAGGTTCCTCATAGTGGAGATGCCCATGTGGAAATTATTTGCAAACAAAACTCATGATGGATAGCCATCAGCCACATGCTGATTAGTGTTTCTATATGTTACAGGTTTCCCCTCTGGACTATGTTGGGTGAGTATTGTATCCATTTCTTTAAGAAAATGGTTAGTGAGGGATGTTGTTGGGGAGTGTTTATTTAAATAAAGTGTTTTCGTGTTTTTTCAGTGTATTTTTTTAACACTATTTTTCCAGTGTTAGTAATAGAGGTGCCTGACAGACGTCTCTCTATTACTAGCACTTAGGCTTGGCGTCAGCCAGCAGTGGGTTTTTTTTTGTCACCCCATGGCTGACACCAAACACTAGCACTAGTAATACAGAGGCGTCTGCCAAACACCTCTTACTAACACTGGAAATAAATGGTAAAAAAACACACAGACACAGTACAAAAAAACACTTTATTTAAATAAACTCCGCCTCTGCGACTATTTTATTAAATAAATGGATCAAACGCTGGTTCAATAAATCCATCAAAGTCCAATAGGGGAATCTGTAGAAAAAAAAAGAAACACTACAAAAATCATGACAGGACTGAACTCTATCCCCTGCACCACCTAGAGATCATGCATCATGTCTGCGGCTGATCTTCTGAGTGACGGGAAAGGATTTCGGACCTCACAATATGATTCTGAGGGATAGAGGCCAGAGCTGTAACAAAATCTCCAGGTGGTTAATCCTCTGTTGCTCCCCAGAGACTGGGCATATAAGTTATGGCCCATACTTGCTCTCCCACACCTGGGAAGTTTGTACAAAGTTGGTCAAAGTAAAGAGTTGCTAGAAAAGTAAAGATTCTAATATATTTGTGTCCAAATCTTCAGGAACGAGTGTTGGCTGGGAGAAGTCAGCATGGAGGTGTGGACCGACGGAGAAGAAAAGGGAACGTGACCAACTCATCAGAGAAATGTCACCTGTGAGTCACTAAATATAACTGAACTGTAATCACTCATGTGTGTGCAAAGTGTAATGAGTTATATTCAGTACTGATGTGGTGGTATTTTTCAGTCACTATGTGGCGGTGATATGTGGTCATGATGTTGTAGTATTGTTCGGTCATTCTGTGGTGGTGGTATTATCCAGTCACTATGTGGTGGTGTTATGTAATCATGGTGTTGTGGTATTATTCAGTCACTATTTGGTGGTGATATGTGGTCATGGTGTTGTGGTATTATTCAGTCACTATGTGGTGGTGATATGTGGTCATGGTGTTGCGGCATTATTCAGTCACTATGTGGTGGTGATATGTGGTCATGTTGTTGTGGTATTATTCAGTCACTATATGGGGATGATATGTGGTCATCGTGTGGTGGTATTAGTCAGTCACTACATGGTGGTGAAATGTGATCATGTTGTGGTATTTGGTCTTACTAGAATTATTGGTAATATTGGCCTTGGGATTCTGGTTTTGTGAAGTTGTGGCAATTGTATGACCATTATTTAGTGGCTCAAAACTCAGTACTTTTATGTTTACTACCGGTGTCCTGCTGCTATTAGGTGAGGGAGACTTAAAAGCCCCAGCACCCAATCTTGATTACAGATTAGAGTTATGATGTTCTCACATTGGTCTGCATAAATTGAAGAGAGACTGGGCGGGGGCACCATATAGATGGTGGAGACAGCGAGGCAAAATGGGCCTCAAAAATCAACTCCTCTGGTGGGCCCCAGGCACCCCAATCTAACACTGTGTACTCACTTTTGTTGTCAATGGTTTAGACTAGTGATGAGCGATTGTGTCAACTATCGTTATCTACTCGATAGTCGATATCGGCAATTATCATGACGATTTCCGATAGTCGATACCAGATTATCTCTGATGACCTTTAAAGTCTATGGGAGAGAAACAACACCTTCATTCTCACACACAAACAGGGCTGGAGAAGCTGGAATTAACATCCACAACAGTATACGTGCTACATCTTAGGCAACACAATTAGGCAACAAGAGTCACAGAAAAAAAGTCACAGACAATTCACTATCCCTGTCTTGTACCACAGTTTGACCCTTAAACCTGCATGACCCACAAATTAAAAAGTGCCAGAAGGCAGTATTATTTGAACCCTCATTTTACTTGAACTGGACATTGACTATCACTGTCCTGGGCCACAGCATGACCCCTAAACCTGTCTGACCCACAGATTAAAAAGTGCCAGAAAAAGGAGTCTTTGAACCACCATTTTAGATGAACTGGACATTGACTATACCTGTCCTGTATTGCAGCATGACCCTCAAACCTGCTTTACCCACAGATTAAAAAGTGCCGGAAAAAGGAGTCTTTCAACCACCATTTTAGTTGAACTGGACATTGACTATACCTGTCCTGGGCCACAGCATGAGCCCCAAACCTGCATGACCCCCAGATTAAAAAGTGCCGGAAAAAGGAGTATTTGAACCACCATTTTAGTTGAACTGGACATTGACTATACCTGTCCTGGGCCACAGCATGAGCCCCAAACCTGCATGACCCCCAGATTAAAAAAGTGCCGGAAAAAGGAGTCTTTGAACCACCATTTTAGTTGAACTGGACATGGACTATGCCTGTCTTGGACTGCAGCATGACCCTCAAACCTGCATGACCCACAGATTAAAAAGTGCTGGAAGAAATTAGTCTTTGAAGCAGTATTTTAGTGAAATGGACATTGACTATCCATATCCTGTAACGCAGCATGACCCAAAAACCCGCACAGGTGCCCTTATGGACCATCAGCAGAAAATTTCGCAATAAGAAATAAACTATATTACAAAAAACTCGTTTTCCAATACTGCTGCTGCTAGAGCTACTTGCCATTCTACTGGGGACATTGCTCCACCATGACATTAGAATTAGAGATGGGCGAATTTCTCAAAAATTCGGTTCGGTCACTTCGCCGAATTTCCCGACAAAAATAAATTCGGTACGAATTACTTCGGGACGAATCGCGTTAAAAAACAGCTATTTCCAGGCTGCACAGAGCCTGCAGGGTGCTGTAGAACGTTGTTCCATGCTTACATATGCAGAGGGAGCTTGGTTTGGTCTTCATACATTGTTGTGTTTTAGAATGACACGCACATGACTGCCGCCGCTCTTAGAATCGCTTCACTATAAAATTCCCTGGGCACTTAAGAGGGCAAAACTGACCAAAAAACTGAAGGGGGAATATAGCCTGATAAAGTCATGGCAGCGACAGCTGGAAAAAAACAAGCTGAGGGCTCAGGTGGCAACATCAGTGACAGAGTGTGGAAGTGACGGTGGCAGCCACAGCAGCATGAGGTCAGAGAGTGGCACAATGACATTCTGGAGGTGGCAAAAACAGGAGTAGGCCAAAGAGTGGCACAATGACGCAGTGTGGAGTTGACGGCATCAACAGCAGCAGCAACATGAGGTCAGACAGTGGCACAATGACATTCTAGAGGTGGCAAAAACAGGCGTAGGCCACAGAGTGGCATAATGACACAGTGTATAGGTCACGGCAGCAGCCACAGCAGCAGCATGAGGACAGACAGTGGCACAATGATAGAGTGTGTAGGTCACGGCAGCAGCCACAGCAGCAGCATGAGGTCAGACAGTGGCACAATGACACAGTGTGTAGGTCACGGCAGCAGCAGCATGAGGTCAGACAGTGGCACAATGACATTCTGGAGGTGGCAAAAAGTGGAGTAGGCCACAGAGTGGCACAATGACAGAGAGTGGAAGTGACGGAGGCAGCAGCATAAAGTCAGACAGTGGCACAATGACATTCTGGAGGTGGCAAAAACTGGAGTAGGCCACAGAGTGGCACAATGACAGAGAGTGGAGGTGACGGCGGCAGCAGCATAAAGTCAGACAGTGGCACAATGACATTCTGGAGGTGGCAAAAACTGGAGTAGGCCACAGAATGGCACAATGACAGAGAGTGGAGGTGACGGCGGCAGCAGCATGAGGTCAGACAGTGGCACAATGACATTCTGGAGGTGGCAAAAACTGGAGTAGGCCACAGAGTGGCACAATGACAGAGAGTGGAGGTGACGGCGGCAGCAGCATGAGGTTAGACAGTGGCACAATGACATTCTGGAGGTGGCAAAACAGTAGTAGGCCACAGAGTGGCACAATGACAGAGAGTGGAAGTGACGGCAGCAACAGCATGAGGTCAGAGAGTGGCACAGTGACATTCTGGAGGTGGCAAAAACAGGAGTAGGCCACAGAGTGGCACAATGACACAGTGTGGAGGTTACGGCAGCAGCCACAGCAGCAGCATGAGGTCAGACAGTGGCACAATGACATTCTGGAGGTGGCAAAAACTGGAGTAGGCACAGAGTGGCACAATGACAGAGAGTGGAGGTGACAGACGGCAGGAGCAACAGCACTGAGGTCAGAGAGTGGCACAATGACACAGTGTGGATGTCACGGCACCAGCAACAGCAGCAGCATTATGAGGTCAGAGAGTGGCACAATGACAGAGTGTGGAGGTGGGTGGCAATACCAGTCCCTGGTAAAGATGGTTGGTGGCAGATGGAGAAACTGTCAGCAGATGTGTGGCATCAGGCGGGTGGTGACATCAGAATAGTGGCTGAGGCAGGTAGTTTGAACCCAGACTCATTTCTCACAGTTTGGGTGAGGCGTCATGGCTGATGTAGTCTGACGCCTGATTCATCTTGACAAAGGTCAGTCGTTCCACATTTCCCGTGGACACGCGGGTTCTCCTTGGGGTAACGATGGCCCCCGCCGCACTTAACACCCGCTCTGATGCCACACTACTGGCCGGGCAGGAAACAGCTTCTCCACTGCAAACTCGGAAAGTTGCGGCCACACATTCCGTTTGGCTGCCCAGTAGTCCAGCGGATCATCTAACTGGGGTGGCAGAGTGCTGTCCAAGTAGGCCACCACCTGTTGGTTCAGGGACTGCTCCTCACTAGGCGCGTGAAGGAAGCTGCTCATCAGTGACTCCAGACTTAGGTTGCTGCTGATGGAGTTTGGTACTGCTCCTATCCCCCCACCTTCCACCAGCAGCCGCGGCGTAGTACGTGAGCGCTAAAGGGAACCCCCCGGTCGACCTTTTGAGAGGAGGGACGATGCCGCTTTTAGCAGCGGCCAACCTGACTACGGAGGATTTCCCTATAGAAATTTGAGTTTGTCTTCTCCTCTCAATAGCTGGGAAAAAGTTTCCCATTTTGGACCGCTGCGAGGGTCCAATAGGGTGGAGAGCCAGAAGTCATCCCTCTGCCGGATGCTGCTATTCGGCTGTCACTGCCAGCAAATCAGCATGCTGCGGGCCAGCGGCACAAGTGCCTCCGAGGGGCTCCCTGCCTCCATCTCTACTTTATACTGCCACGGTGCTTGTGGGTCATCTGCCTCATCTTCCTCATCTCCATCTACCTCCTCCAGCTGCTCCTTCTCCTCCTCTCTTGTCACCTGGGTAGAAAATCCACTCATTTCACCAGACAATGCTTCTGCTCCAATGTCCTCCTCCTCCTCCATTTCATTCCCCACGGACCCCATGTGGCCCGCGAGATTAGTTGCCAAGTCCTCCAGTCCCCTGCCCAGACAGTTTTTTTCAGCATCTGTTCCCAGGACATGAAGCAGTGGAATGACGTTATTCATCCTGTAGTCCTGGCGACTGACAAATAACGTGGCCTCCTAGAATGGCCTCAACAAACGGCAGGTGTCACGCATGAGCTGCCACTGGCTGACATCAAAATTACACAGGGGAGTACTCCTGTCCACCTGGACATCAAAAAATCGTTAATGGCCTTCTCTGTTCATACAGTCGGTCCAACATGTGCAGGCTGAATTCCAACGGGTGGAAAAATCGTATATCAGAGTGTGTTGGGGGAGGCCCTTCTGCCGCTGCAACTCGAGGAGGTGTGTTCATGGCTTTGTAGGAATGGATGAAGTGCATGCACAGTTTCCTGGTCATTTTCAGAATCTTCTGAAGATCAGTGGAAGACTTCAGGAACCTTTTCACATCCCGATTGAACACATGCGCCATGCAGGGCGCATGGATCATCCTTTCCTCCGGGGCAGCGCGGACACCATGTTCCTCCATTGCCCGTCACCATGGTTCCAGATTTGCAGTGGTGCGGGGGAAAAACCACACATCGATTTCTTGCTGCATGAAAATGGAGCAATTCCTCCCCTGTGTGACTTCGTTCGCAAGACAAGCCAGGTGTAGAACTGCGTGACACCGCTTTTGCCCTACACTTGTGGTATGATGGAGCAGTATTTGTGGAGGCTGAGATGGTGGTGGTGGTGGAGGAGGGAGGCGGACATTGGAGCAGGAGCCGCAGTTTGACAACGTGGAGGAGAAAACGCCGTCTCCTTCCAAGTTTTTGGTTGCCTGGGCTGGAAGCACATTCACCCAAGTTTGGGCCGTAAAAGGACATGTAATGGCCCTGGGCCGTAGTTAAGCTCCAGACGTCCGCCTGCCGTGCACTTGGGAAAAAACCGATAAGCTCAAGGCCTGGCCCACCTTCTGTTTTTACATATTATGAAGTGCTGGTACTGCCTTTTTGGAAAAAAAATTACGGCTTGGAAAATCTCCATCTCGGCTCGGCACAAGCCATTAGTTCTCTGAATGGTGCAGAGTCCACCATTTGGAAAGGGAGCGCCTTTCAGTACCAACAACTTGGACAGAAGCCACGGTCAGCTGCGGGACCTTAGGATCGTTGGACGCATACTGGTGTCTCTTTGTAATCGCCTCGCTGAACGACTGCTGGCGCCATGAGTACGAGGAGCAGGAGCATTGGACTGGGAGATGATGTCAAAGAGAAACAGCTCCTTCTGCAGAGGTGGTGGAGCCTTGACTGGCTGCAATGGCATGCGTGCCACTGGGCCTGCTGCTGCTGTTGGGTGCTGCGGCAGGATGGACCACCACATCTGAGCCACGTTTCTCCCAGGCCACCAGATGTGCGCTGCATGTGTTGAGCAGGGGGGTGGTGCCAAAGTTCTCCCGGGCCTGCTTCACTTTCTGCCCACAGATTCAAAATATACCCAA
>JAODAL010054381.1:0-24667 GCA_025379985.1 Phyllomedusa bahiana
TCCCACCCCTTTTCCCCCTTCTTGGCAGGCACAGGTGATTTAATTAGGGAAGCAAAAATGTGAAACCACAAAAGGTCAAAGTGTAATAAGTTTTAGAGGGGTTTGTAAGGGAAACAATTTTTCTAAGTTTTTCAAATGATGTTTTGGGCAAAATATGTTACACAAAACAAATAACCCTAGCTGAACAAGAGACACTCCAAGATGGCACCTCCCTTCCTGGAACCACCCCCCACCACAAGGCACCATGGCCCTGGGGGGAAACACCCCATACGGGAGAACCAAAAACAAAAGGCCACATTCCGAAGAATGCAAGAAAAAAAGGAAACTTAAAAGATGTTAAAAATCCTTTTGTGTGAAAAAAAGTAGGGGACAGTCGTATTTGCACACACTGAGAGAACTCATACCACTCTCGGGTTTTTGGGTTTCATTTCTTCACCCCGGGAAATCATGTTAAATTTTGGGACAAAGACACGTGGGTACCCTTTGGACACCCTAAGCATTCTATAAAATCATTAGGTTGTAAAATTACCCGGGCCCCCTACTGGGAATACTCATTAAAGTTAAAAAAAAAAAAAAAAATTTAAAAAGTTCAAATCACCCCCCTTTTGCCTTTTTTACAAAAAAAAAAAAATAAAAAAAAAAAAAAATTAGACATATTGGTATCGCCGTGTCCAAAGAGGTCTGATCTATTAAAATCTAATGTCATTTATCCCGTACACTGAACACCGTAGAAGAAAAAAAAATTCCACATACCGTTTTTTGGTCATTTTACGACCCCTAAAAATTGGAATAAAATTTATCAAAAAGTCGCATGTAACCCAAACTGGTAGCAATAAAAAGTACAATTCAGCTCGCAAAAAAGGGCCCCTCACCAAGTCTGAGGTTTTTTTAACAAAAAAGTTATTGCACAAAAAATGGGGCAAATTTAAAAAATCAAAAATGTTTCAAATTTTTTTTATGGTACCAAAACATAATGGAAACCCTACATGTTTGGTATTGCCAGAATCGTATCAACCTGTAAAGTACAGGGAACACTTCATTAGACTTGCAAACATGAAGCAAGTAAGTTTTTCTCACATTTTGTCCTACTTCGAATAGTTTTGCGGTTTTTTCCCGTAAAATTTGGGGGAAGGAATGACACCATTAGAAAATACATCTGTCCCCAAAAAAAAAGCCCTCTGTGTCTATAAGGTGGAAAAAATAAAAAATTTTATGGTCTTGAAAGCCGGGCCCCCCCCTTACGGGTTTTAAATGGGTTTTTAAAAAAAAAAAAAAAAAAAGTAAAAAACATAAAAACTCTATAAAAATATAAATAAAAAAATAATAAAATAAAAATAAATTTTTGTTAAAAAATTACTGTCTATAAATTACACACCACCACACACACCACACACACACAACACACACACACACACACACACACACACACACACACACACACACACACACACACCACACACAGAAGCCCTATGCCTATTTGATGTCCACACAAGCGTAATAACCTGTAGAACTAATATGACAGGTTACTTAATGCAAAATATGAATGGTGTAGAAAATAATGTTAAAAAAAAGTTCTTGCTGCAAAAGTTTTTTCACAAATATTCCACAATAATTAATATGTAAACTCAAACTATGCCCCCCAAAAAAATACAACTTCTTCCATATAAAACAAGTCCTCATAGAACTGCGTCATTGAAAAAGTAAGAACGTTACGACTGTTGAAACGCAAAGAGGCTAAAACTAAAAAAAGTAGCTGCCCATTTCTAGACCTGGTGCTTAAGGGGTTAAAAAAAAATGGTAAATTAGGGGGACATGTTATTTTTTGCCCCCAACCATTTTTTTTACACGTATTAGTGGTGTAGAATGCGCCTGAATCTATGAACCTTTCTACTGCGGGTTCAAAATTTTTACTACAAACAATAACTCGGTTCAGTAAAAACCACTTTTTAAAATGCTCTACCTGTTCCACAGTAACGCCGGATTTTTCCGACTAAAGCTAAAAGGCAGCTTTGTACGGTTTTGGTGCTCCCGCCTCCAGCACCCCCCCACCAGGGGATTACAAAGCCGGGGCCCCTTAAAGCCCGAATTTGGGGTGCACCTGGGTTTAAAAAATGGGAAAAGGGCAGGCTATTTTTTGGGTAAAAAGACGCCAACTTTGGCCAGCCTTTAAATACGTTCCTTTATGCCTTAGGATCAACGAACTAAGTTGAATCCTACATTTTAAAAGGTCTAAAATTTTTTGTTACTACTTTAGAAACAAAAAAAAGAAAAGAAACATTGTATTCTCCCCACCCACCCTATGGGCTTGTTTGGACGAGGTTTTCGGAGCGTTTCCTCGCCAAAAACCTCGTCCAAAATACTTCCAAAAGGCCCCCAGTTCATTTAATTGATTCCTATGTAAAACCCCCGTTGTAGTTCACACACGACAAGTTTTTTATGCGCTTCTTTGGAAGTGCTTACAAAAAAAGAAGTGTCATGTCAATTCTTGAAGCGTGTTTTAGGCGCGGTTTTGGGCGCTGTTTTTGGCGTGTTTTGGGTGCAGTTTTTGTCCTGGCTATTCATTTTTATAAGTGAAAACCTCGTCAAAAACCTCATCCAAAACCTTGCAGAGAAACGCTTCTATAACCTCTCCTGAAGAAGCGCGTTTCAGGCGATGTTTTGGAAGCGTAAACGCTCCGAAACCCTCGTCCAAAACCAGGTCCAAATATGCCGTGTGAACAAGCCCTAACAGCTCTTATCCTGATGCAGGAGGAGGAAAGGAAAGAAAAGTTTGAGGACTCCTTCACACAGATTTTTCCATTTATTTATTTTTTTGGGCTCAAAAAAGCTTTAAAAACTAAAGTAAAAGTAGTACTCGTGCTTCATGTATTGTTTGTGTGCTTTTTCCAAAATAACATGTTACATGCATTTTTAGTAATACCTTTTTCTGTTGCACATTTTCCATAAAGAATAATATTTAAAAAAATATATATATTATCTGGACAACCCATTTAAGAAACGTTAGATCTTGTGTTTACCCTAAACAAATAAGCTTTTTCATTAAAAATAGACCTTGTAAAGATGAAATTTCCATTTTTTTCTATTGCGGCAGAGCTTCATAGGTCACATATTTCAGAAAAAGTAAGAGCTATAAAAGTCAGTCCAAATATATATTTTTCCTCTCGAATTAGACTTATCCAAATAATCTCCCAGAAGAGTGAATGATGTTTTTCTAATCATCATTATTAAATTTTTTTTTTTGAGGTAACCAGTTACCAGGGTCCAGTACCAGTAGGGTTTTGTACATCACCAGGCAGGGCCGTTGCTAGGGTCCCAAAACATCTGGGGCCCGGGCCCCTTGTGTACATTTTGCTCAGTAGGGCGGGGTTCACACGGCATTTTTCACATGAACTGCGGCATGAGTTTTTTACAGAGAAAAAAACTGTGGCCAGCGCGTCCCTCTGAAGCTCCCACTAATATTTATTCTCCCCAGAACGGGTAATCATGGCAATCAATGGGAGCTATGAATTGCCATAATGTCGGCCTGTACGTCGGGCGTATTGAAGCGCAATTACATGCCGACATTACGTCGTATGAACATACAGAGCGTATTTGTGGGGCATAACTGTGCTGTAATGCGCCCAAAGTGCGCCCCGCAAATACGGTAACATCATAACAGTGAGTGCTGTGATTAGCTGTTGTTTTCCCTGGCACACACAATCCGCCCATAAAAATATATACACACACACATACATTCACACATACGTATACACTCATACACTCATACATACACATATATACACACTCATACATACATACACACATACATACACACTCATACATACACACACTCATACATACATACATACATACATACACACTCATACATACACACACTCATACATACACACACATACATACACACACATATACACACACACTCATTTAGAGCTAATCAATATAACTGTATGCTGATTGTTAGCTCTGTGGGTCATCCTGACCCACAGAGCTGACAGTCTACAGTTATACTGGTCAGCTCTATGGGTCAGCATTGTATATTTGACCCATAAAGCTGATCAAGATAACTGTAGACTGTCAGCTCTGTGGGTCAGGGTGACCCACAGAGCTGACAATTATTCTGCAGTTAAATTATATCACCCCCAAGACATTTCCAGTAGCTTTATTTCATTATGAAGCCTGCCCAGCCCCAGCCCTACTATACCTAATATGGCCGCCGGCTCTCTGCGGGGGGAGTCACTGTTAAAGGAGGGGGCATGTAGGGCGCCGGCGCCCGGGCCCCTTATTAAAGGGGGGGTTTGGGAGTGACTTTTTATGCTGCCCCCCCCCCACTTTTTCCCAGCGCGGGAAAAGCAGGGGAAAGGGCCCCCGGGGCCGCTGGGCGCAGTTAGTGAGCCGCGGGCACGGGAAAAATTCATTTATAGTGCGGCCCGCGCTTAAAGGGACATTCGAACCCCCGGGCCCCCCCGGGGGGCAGGGGAGACATTTTATGACCCGCGCGGGCGGCGACACAGCCCCACACAGATAGCGCAGCGCCGAATCAACTGTGCGGGGCGGGGCCCCGGCTTCCCTTCACCAAGCCACAGATGTTGGGGAAAGGAGTTTGTGAATACAATTTCCCCCCTGGCGGCCACGCTACGGGGGTGTTTGGGCCCGGCCCCGGGCCGGGGGGGACTAAAAACATTGGGGCAGAAAAGCTTTATCATCCGGGGAATGAGCCCCGGATAAAAGCCCAACGACGCCCCTGTCCCCCCGGTAAGATGTACAATCCCCCAGCAGGGGGGAACTTTTAGGGGGGTGTGAGGTATCGGTCCCCTTAAAGGGCCCTGGAGCCTTAGGGGGCCCAAAGGTCTTTACTGCAGCAAGTATTTTTACGGGGCCCATGGAAAGGGGGGGGGTTTTTTTAAAATGGATTTTGCACTGGAGCCCCAGAGCTTTAATGAACACCTCTGCATCACACCTACTATTTAGAGTAAGAAGAGGATTTCCTTGCACCTGAGGGGTTAACAAAGTTTTAAGATATAGTAATGAAAAAAAAAAATAAGACAAATGGGGGCGTGGTTGACCCTGCGGGAAAAAAGGACGCGGGGTTAAAGAGCCCGAGAGGACCCCCTCTGAAGGGGCAAAAATAATCCTTTAGGGATTTGCCCCTAATTTTTCATCAGTTTTCCCCATCACCTTTTTGACTTTCCAGAAGCGGGGTGACCCAAAAGAAAAGTGGCACAAAGCCCCGAACGGGGGCGGGAAAGGTCTCCGGGTAAAAACGGCGCTTTAGCCCCGGCCTGCGCCGCCATTTCCCCTCCAATCCTATCTGGGCGGGGGAAATTCCCCGGCGGGGAGGGAGGCCCCTGTAAAACCAGCGTAGCAATCCCCCCCCCCCGCTTCCCCGGCCCCACAAACCGGGGAAAAAACGGGGGTAAAGGGAGCCATTCTCCCAGGGTGTTTCCCGTCAGGTCCCTGCCCCTGGCCCCTCCCCCGGCATCAGTGACACGACTCTGGGCCCCCAAAAAACAGAGCAGCGCACCAGTTTCCCTGCGCCATCATCTTGCCTCAAATCTGGGATCGGGGGAGACGCCGGAGCTCCTGCCCCCCGGTACGAAGGGCACTTTTGGGTCCTTGCTCGGGAAAAAGCGAAAACGGAGGGGAGGAGATCTGATGACCCCCCGATCCAGTTTTCCCCACCTAAAACCCCCCTAACAAACGGGAAGCGTCCCCCCCCCTTTTTTGGGGCTTCCCCCCCGCAGCACTTTCGGCGCTTGAACCCGGGCCCTCACGACGTCCCCTCTCTCCCCACCCCCGGGTTACCTTTGGGTTGTCGGTAGGAAAGAAGCAAAGGCTGCTCCGTAAGGAAACCCAATTTTCCCGGCCCCGACCAAACATAAAACAATTAAATACCCAAAGGGGTCTGCCCACCCTTTTGTTTTTCCCCCCAAACCCGCTACAGGGGGAAAAACCCTAGGGTCTCTCCCTGTATGCTCCTCGTATCCTTGCACACGAGGCAAAAGAGGAGAATTTCCCCCTGCTTGGGAAAACTCATAAAAGACCAACAAAAATTTCTAGGCAGCTATAATCGACGAAACTTCTCCTTATAAAACCTTATAGAGGGGCACAAGCACCATCCCTTCCCCCCCCCTCGGGGGGACTTTTTCTATTGTCCCCCCGGCTGAAAACATTGAAAACCCAAAAAGGGGGCCCAAACCCCCCAGAAAGGCCCCTCTCCCCAGAGGGCCCAAACCCCCCACAGAGGCCCCTCTTTCCCAGAAGCCCATTCCACAGAAGCCCCCTCTTCCACAGAACCCTTTTTTTACAGAGGCCCCAAACCCAAAAGAGGCCCCAAAAACCCCAAAAGGCCCCCCTCCACAGAAGCCCCTCTCCCCAGAGGCCCCTCTTTCCCCAGGGCCCCCTCTCCCCAGAGGTCCATCTAACAGAGGCCCAACTCCACAGAGGGCCCCAAATCCACAGAGGCCCTTTTTCCCACAGGGTTTCCCTCTCCCAGAGGCCCATCTCCCCAGAGGTCCATCTCCCAAGGTCCTTTTTTTCCCCAAAAGTCCCCAAATCCAAAAGAAAGGCCCAAAATATACAGTGGCCAAACCCCACAGAGGCTCATTCCCATAAGGGCTCAACTCCAGGAAGGTCCAATCCCCATAGGACACCTTTAAACCCCACAAAGGGCC
This sequence comes from Phyllomedusa bahiana, assembly GCA_025379985.1. Lineage (NCBI taxonomy): Eukaryota > Metazoa > Chordata > Amphibia > Anura > Hylidae > Phyllomedusa > Phyllomedusa bahiana. The sequence continues at coordinate 6,672 of JAODAL010054381.1, forward strand.
CGACTTGGGTTTTTCTATTGGGCCCCTGGCTGAAAAACCCCATAGGGAAACCCCAACCCCCTTTTGGGGCCAACTTCAAAAAGGGAACCCAAATCCAAAGAGGCCCATCTCCAAAGAGGCCCAACTCCACAGAGGCCCAACTCCACAGCGGCCCAACTCCACAGCGGCCCAACTCCACAGAGGCCCAACTCCACAGAGGCCCAACTCCACAGAGGCCCAACTCCACAGAGGCCCAACTCCACAGAGGCCCAGCTCCACAGAGGCCCAAAACCACAGAGGCCCAGCTCCACAGAGGCCTATCTCCACAGAGGCCCATCTCCAAAGAGGCCCATCTCCAAAGAGGCCCAACTCCACAGAGGCCCAACTCCACAGAGGCCCAACTCCAGAGGCCCAGCTCCACAGAGGCCCAGCTCCACAGAAGCCCAGCTCCACAGAGGCCCAGCTCCACAGAGGCCCAACTATACAGTGTCCAAAACCCCACAGAGGCTCATTCCCATAAGGGCTCAACTCCAGGAAGGTCCAATCACATAGAGACCTGACCTCACAAAGGCCTGACTCTACAGCAGCCCAACTCTATAGAGGCTCAACTCCACAGCGACCAGGCTACCTAGGAGCCCGATTGCCCAGAGGCCCGACTACTCAGAGGCCCAAAGCCACAGAGGCCCAACTCCATAGTGATCCGACCCCACAGGAGCTTAACATCACTAGGGTTCAACTCTACAGAGGCACAACTCCACAAGAGTTCAACTCCGCAGCAGCCCAACACCACAGAGCCACAACTCCACAGAGGACCAAACTCGCAGAGGCTCAACATCATAAAGACTCAGTTTAATAGTATCGCAATCCCACAGGGCCCCTACACCACAGAGACCCTATTTCAAAAAGGCCCAATCCTACAGGGACATAATATTACAAAGTCCCTTCAATATAGTGACAAGGTACCATTAAGCCTCAAGCACACTGAAGACCATTCTGGCAGAAGCTCAGCTCCGCAAACTCATTTCCTCAGAACCTCAACCTATTCCCTTTAGAATCCCAGGTATACAGTATAAAGGTCCACTGTCAAGCTTAATTACTAAGCCCAGTACTGCAATCGCAGTGACCCCTGCCATTTGAGACTCAGTCCCATAAAGACTCAATACCATAGAGTTGCATCACCACTGAGTCTCATCACCACAAAGTCTTTTATCCACAGAAGCCTAAGCTCATACTACAAGTTCATCCCTACAGATTCTTTCTATATCAAAGGAAACCAGTGATCTGAGACCTCATTTCACTAGAACACAATACCCCAGAGACTTATTATTTCTGAGGACTAGCATCACGAAACCCATTATCTACAAGGTTCTATAGTACAGCTTTCATAGACACCATGCAAGTTAAAATTACAAAATTACTTCACCCCCTTGGGATTCCCCATCTAGATATAATTTAAGAGACTCTCTGCTTTTGCTGCTCAAGTAGGCATCATCGCCTGTCAAACAAACCTTCGCTACCAAACAGAATCTGGACCGGATAAGCTCTACATTTGACAAAAGAAGTGTAGTCTGGTGGAATACCCAAACCTCCAACAAACCTCAATCTGCCCTCCTGAGTCCCACACAGCTTTTCTTCGAGTATTCAAATGGGTGGCACCTCGAAAAGAAACCCCAAACCCAAAAAATTAACGGAATTCTTTAATAATCAGCCCTCTCAATCCCAAGGAAAGCGAGGCCATATTCCTTTTTCAGTCAATTCACCTGCCTCATCCCGTCAAGAATCTGTAGATATGGATCATCAGGAAGGACCAAGCAATCTAGAATTTACAGAACAAACACTGCACCGCCTCTTTTCTTCCTTTAGGGAATCACTACAAGGTGACTTCAGGCAGATGATGGGAGAGTTCAGATCGGACATACAGGCCCTAGTCTCAAGGACGGAACATGTGGAGCACAAAATGGCAGAGTTCGCAAAGTCTCACAATCTTCTCATAGATGCGAATGCAACCCTAGAAGAGGAAGTCCATCGTCTTTCAGCAAAAGTTTTGGACTTAGAAGACCGTTCTAGGAGAAACAACATCAGACTACGAGGTGTGCCGGAAAATGTCTCTCAGGACTCTCTGCCTCAATTCTTGGTGGATTTCATGGCCGCTGTGTTACCGGAGGCCACAAATCTAGACCTTACAGTTGACAGAATCCACCGTCTTCCAAAGCCTAAGCACCTCCCACCGGTGATACCAAGGGACGTTATCGCCAAAATCCATTTTTTCCGTACAAAAGAGAACTTTTTAAAATCCATCCGTTCATGTTCTGACCTCCCAGACAGATTCAAGAATATTTCTATATACCCGACCTATCAGCAGGTACAATGATGAAAAGAAAAGAGTTCTCTCAGTTCACCAAAATCCTTAGGGAAAATAATATCCCTTATCACTGGGGTTTTCCAGTGAAGTTGGTTGTTACTAAAGATAATACTACAGTGACCTGCACTACTCCAGCCTCAGCCAAAGATCTCCTGCTCTCCTGGGACTTGCTCTCAACGCCAGTCCATTCCCCCGCTACGAAACGACGGGATAGACCTGAAGTTATCACTCCAATATGGTCGGAAAAGACCCGCAGATCCAAAGCTAGACCTAATGACTGACCTTCTGAACCATCAGCTCTTATCTTGCACCTAATCCCCATCCAGGCGGGATACTCTCGGGCAGGTTATCTGTGCTCTCTCTCTTGCAGGTGGTTTCCACGGACTTTCCCCCCCATTCACTGTTCTTCCCCTTGAGGGAAGTTTATCTATCTTTTTTTGCGATTGTATTTTACTGTTAATATGTTCTTAGTTCTTAGATTTGCCTTGGTCCTCAGTCCGCCTGTCTACTTCGGTAGCTTGAACGTCATCCTGAATGTGAGTACTTGGTTATTCATACTGCATGGTCTAACAGCCTCCTTCTTATGTCAAAATGGTGATTAAAATACTATCATTGAACACAAAAGGCCTAAACTCCCCAGTTAAAAGATCATACGCCTGGAGGGATGCCTTAAAATCTAGTTGTGACATTTTATGCCTACAAGAAACTCACCTTAGAGCGATAGATGCACACAGATTAACACATAAGAAATTCCCCCACATTTATGTTTCATCCCTCCCAGGGGAAAAAAAAGCTGGTGTAGCAATAGCGATAAAAGACTCCGTTGCATTTACCTGCACAAAGGAAGCAATTGACCCTAGAGGCAGATACATCATCTTACAATGCAAAATTAACTCAATTCCTTACACCCTAGTTAATTTGTATGCGCCAAATAGCCTTTATTTCTAAAGTAATAGAAAAAGCTAAGAAATTGGCCCAGAATAATCTAATTATGTGTGGAGACTACAATATTGTGATGGATAGGAACCTGGACAGATCTGTCGGGTGTTATCGTTTTGCTCCAGAGCTCCAAAGTCTAATTTGGGAAGAAAATCTCCACGACCCATGGAGATATCAGCACTCAAATGAAGTGGACTTCACGTACTATTCAGCTTCTAAAAACACCCACTCACGGTTAGATTATTTTTTAGTCGACAGACAAATCCTTTCCTCAATAGCACAAACAGAGATCGGCCTTATAACATGGTCCGACCATGCTCCAGTGTCCCTTACTATTATGGAAGAGTTTAAAGTCACCCCACAAACTCCATGGCGTATTAACCACACGTTGTTGAAGTCACCAGACTTGATTACAGAAATCCAGGACACCCTTAGGGAATATTTTGAACTTAATTCACCCTCTGCTCCCTCTCCAGAATCCTTTGGTGTGAAAAGACTGAAGTATAAAATAGCGTTGACATTTTTTCTTTTTCCACTTCCTTCAGTTTATGTTTTTAGAGACTAGCCATGAAGTAGTCTCTTCAGGCATGTCCAAAAATAAAATAAAAAAAAATTGTTCCTGATATATGACAAGAAACTTAGTTGGAAAGAAAAGTGAGTATTGTAATTCTAGTTGTTTAAGTCACTTTTTAATTTTAGTGAATCTGAATTTATTTTTCAAAGTAGTTTGGGAATAAGAAGATTCTAAAACCCCTATATATATGTATCTGTGTTTGTGTGATTTAGTGTGACCTGTATTGGCTTGTAACTGAATTACTGCCACCACGTAGTTGGTTGACCACATGAAACGCTAAGGCATTTATATATATGAACCAATAGATACCTGATTTTTATATACTGGAGAGGACACAGTTTCCTGCACTGACCAGTAGGGGGCTGAGAAAGACTGGTGCCAGTCAATCCATTTACCCGTGTAACGGAGAGCGTTGTACAGGAATGTACATCATGATGACGGTGGTAGGGTGGTTCCAAGTGTTAGGGAGATGAAATCCATGTAATCCAAACTCATTCCACTATGCCCTGTACTCAGCAATGTGAAAGATATACATATATATATATGTGTGTGTGTGTGTATATATATACACATACATATATGTATATACATATAGATAGATAGATATAGAGATAGATAGATAGATAGATAGATAGATAGATAGATAGATAGATAGATAGATAGATAGATTGATTGATAGATAGATAGATAGATAGATAGATATAGATTGATCACATTTAGGAACAGGATCTCTGCCCTTAAAGTGGTGTTTCCACCATGCACTCTCTGACGGCATTTTGATATAATATGCCCTCAAAGTCTAGTAGGTGAGGCTCCCACCTCTGGGAACCGCATCTATCTTGGGACTGGCCCTTTGAAAGTCTTGAATCTCAATGGAGAGCTCGTTACATTTTTCCACACAACTCTCTATTCTCTTCTATGGGAGTACAACTGAACACCTTGCTCAACTTGTACTCAGAACTCTGAAAGAACAGAATGAAGATTTGTGTGCAAGCCTGGCCAGCTCTGCATTCTGAGCCGAGACATTTAGGTGCCCATTTCCAAAATAGGTGCAGGTATCAGAGGTGGGATCTGCACCTATCACACTTTGAGGACACATCCCTTCAATATGTCATCAAAGTCGATGTTGGGAACACCTGGAAGTGGATGCATCTTCCGTTACAGTCCGTGTCCTGGGACAGACTATCTACTAGTGCATCAATGAACCAGAATCATACAACTACAGACATCTCTTATTTCTGTATGCATGGTGATGTATAATGATATGTGTGGATATATAGAGCTGTGTAAGGATGCCAAGTAATATAAGGGTATGTTCGCGCGGCGTACTGGGGCGCGTACTTCGTGTGCTTTGGAAGTACGTGCTCTTCAGTGCCTACTTCCAAGGACAGGGCGCCGCGAAGAAGTGGCCTATCACCTCTCCCCCGCCATACAATATGATGCGTAATTCATAATTCTCTATGAGAGCTATGAATTTCCGTAATTGCGGCGCACGTTTCACCCGTATTAAAGCGCAAATATGCCGCGAAATGTGCGCCGCAGTTACACGGTTTGAACATACCCTAAATGTAACGGTTTTTCCATTCTCTAGTAGCAGAGAATTTTATCAGGCTTTATATAAACTGACAATCCAAGGACAAGATGAAAGGACATTCTAGTAATCTGCTTTTAAGTTCCGGAGACTTTTCATATAACCAGGGGACCCCACTGATGATTTCGTAGACACTGACATCAAACATAGAACAGCTCTGCTGATCAATTATCTTGTCATCTGTACAAAGCACCGTCTGATCTTACGACTGGGGAAAGGTCTGAGGCTTCTAGCGCCAGGATCTATTAATGGCAGCCGCATTTCTTGGCTGGATTTTTTATCACATCCCCCCCCCCCCCCCAAAAAAAAAAAGACATCATTTTTATTGCCCTTGTTAAAAATGTTCATAATCAGATACATCTGCAGGATTTGGGGATGTTCTGATGTTCTTGCTGTCATTCTTGGCGCGCTTACATGACTATAATTAGCTTATAAGTGCATGTAAAGGGCAGCAGTGTTAAGGTACAAACATGTTAATATTCACATTTTCTAGCCTTTATATGGAAGGCAATGGGCTCTGCATTTACATGGGAACCCGTAATAGTAAATCTTCCAAGCAACAAAATATAAAAATGTACGCAAGACCCCCGGATGAGGACATTGTGCCAAAACATTCATTGGGGCTGGCAGCATTCTGGGGCATCCACACCTATAGGTATGGAATTATTTCAGTATAAGCCAATCCCTTGGCATGCAGTATTGTGCATTACTTATGTCTCTATTGCATTTGTTCACATTATATATTTTATCTCATATTTTGACTCTTTGTAGGGTTTTTCATGAATGAGAATGCACTTGCATACATGAGATATTAATGGGGCATTCCCACCATATTAATTAGCTTTACATGTATAGGCAACGGTTAATAAAAACTATTACCAAATACATTGCTGTTCTGATTTTGCTTCATTTCAGACTTACAGCAGTTCTTATCTTCTGCTTGGTTATAGAAGGTTTCCTAGGTTACCGATCACCTCTCTCGAAAAATTGACGTAAAACTTAACCTTTAATGGTCGAGTAAAATACGGACCAGCAATAATCAATAAGATCCAATAGTAAAAAGGCTTACACTAAACAGATAAATACAAATGTCAAAGGTGTGGGGCCCAAAGTATCCCTATTACACCATATGCTACAGACTGCCTATCAAACAGTATGTATAACAATAACAGCAGCACACAAAAAAAAAAAAAAAAAATATACGTTGAAAAAAAACTTTCTGCTTTAAAAAAACAAAAGTTTTATGAGGTTCTTGTTCACACTTTTGCGCAAAACTGCTTAAGCCCACCTTCGACTTCCAACGAGACCTCAATGCAGGTGGGTCCTACACTACGTTACACTAACGCTATATTTCTCTGTGGTCAATCCAGACCTACCTTTCAGAATGTGAAGGCACCAACCACTAGATACATTGCACTAATTAAAAAGTCTATGTAGAGGGGTGGAGTGCTAAAATCCAAGATGGAGGCAGCCCATTCCCCCTATTTGTAATACACAACACACAATTTGGATCAGCACCTCCAAAAGCTATAGATATAAGTGCACGCTGTGTCGGCTGTAATCTGAATACATATAACAATAACAGCAGCACACAAAAAATATTCTGTATGGCAAGGGTAACCTGATAGATGTCTGTAGCATGCCATGGCTGTGTGTATCCTATGGCAAGGGTAACCTAATAGATGTCTGTAGCATGCCATGGCTGTGTATATTCTGTATGGCAAGGGTAACCTCATAGATGTCTGTAGCATGCCATGGCTGTGTATATCCTGTATGGCAAGGGTAACCTCATAGATGTCTGTAGCATGCCATGGCTGTGTGTATCCTGTATGGCAAGGGTAACCTCATAGATGTCTGTAGCATGCCATGGCTGTGTGTATCCTGTATGCTATCCATGAGGTCACACTTGCCATACAGGATATATACAGCCATGGCATGCTACAGACATCTATGAGGTTACCCTTGCCATACAGAATACACACAGCCCTGGCATGCTACAGACCTCTATGAGGTCACCCTTGCCATACAGGATATATACAGCCATGGCATGCTACAGACATCTATGAGGTTACCCTTTCCATACAGGATACACACAGCCATGGCATGCTACAGACATCTATGAGGTTACCCTTTCCATACAGGACACACACAGCCATGGCATTCTAAAGACATCTATGAGGTTACCCTTGCCATACAGGAAAAAAACAGCCATGGCATGCTACAGACATCTATGAGGTCACACTTGCCATACAGGATATATACAGCCATGGCATGCTACAGACATCTATGAGGTTACCCTTGCCATACAGGATATATACAGCCATGGCATGCTACAGACATCTATGAGGTCACCCTTGCCTGGAATATTATATTTTCTCCACATATCATCCTTTAGCCACATGATCATAAAACCACTTTGATTATAAAGACTATGGGCCACAGGTATGAAAACTGTCTAAAATTCACTTTGTTGCCCATAGCAACCAATCAGTGTGTCCCTTTTATTCTTCCAGAGTACTGCACGAAATGAAAGGGGCGCTCTGATTGGTTGTTATAGGCAAAAAAGTGAATTTTAGACATTATAACCCTACGTGAAAAGATAAAACGATACACTTTTTTATAATCAAAAATATATATTTTAAATACAAAAGATATTAAAATGATGAATTAGTAAAAAAAAAAATCGGGCGCTAGTTTTTGGAGCCTTCCTGATGATACTTGATGGTAAGCTTTCAGAGCAATGCAATCAATGCAACAATGCAATGCAAGCTAAAAAGTGAATGCAAGCTTTGCTGAGCCTCTCTATCTCAGGCACAGTGTCAGTGGCTGCTGCTACAATCTACCACTGAATAGCACTGAGTGTAATGTTTCCAGCCTCCAGTGCTATCAAATCTGTCTTGTTATTATTTTTAACTTGGCAGAAGACGTCTAATCCTCTCTTTCTTCTCAATCAGCAAATGCCATATTGTTTTAATGTACAATATGCATGCTTCCCTCCTGCGACATATTGAGCCTATTAAATACAGTATGCTATGCCTAATCAGGGTATGTTGCTAGGAATATATAGTCAAATATTTACATATCCCAGGAAAGTACATCAATCATTAGCAATTATAATGTTGCAAATTGATAAATACAAAGGAATGTTGCGAGCCCTTCTTTTCACATTGTAAGGAATGCAATCATGCAGGTAAGGGGAGATCTACTTACAGGACGGTGAGGCTTGCTTGGATGTCTGAGGAGGATTTGCAGTTTTGACTATTTTATAGCAACACTTGACTGAGAAGGTTAAGGGAGATAAGTCAGATGTATGGGAAATTCATGGCTGACTAATTTGGTGGGTGGCGAGTGCTTCACAGCGGCATTTGAGTCACCATTTTATTATTCAAGTACAAAGCCCGAATGCAACCTTGTCTATAAATGCAATCTGCCTTCTACTACTAAATTAATCAATGTGGGTCTTAATGTCCGTGACAAACCGTTATTCACAGAGATGACTGTACACAAGTTCTCAGTTCTTGTGTGGGCTGCTAGAGTTTGCAGAGTTATTGTCAGACTTTCTGACTCTTCTACTGCCATTAGCAACACAGGTCTGTTTCAGGGATTGACTCTTTCAGGGCCAAGCCTTTGCTTGGGCTTTCGGACAGCTCGGTTTTGATGGATAATTTGTCTTTGTTCTTGATCTTTTTGGGCAAACCTTTCCAGTAAGTAGAATCTAAAACCATGGCAACTGGAAACTAAGATACACTGCATTGACAGACCACATGGTGACCAATAGATTGCAAACCATGCTTCAGATGAACCCTTTAAAGGGGTTGTCTCACTACATTGATTCATCTTACCTCAGTCCTGTTTTCTCGGTTTCATTTTTGAATTCAGTGGCATGTTTACTGGCTTTCCTGGCTTCTACTGGCCTTCAGTGATGAGCTGCTGAATACACCAGGTCTGTAGCTATAGCAAACAGTGCTGGCAGCCAATCAAGAGAGATCAAGCAGGTCTTTAGCTATAGTGACCAGTGCTGCAGCCTATCAGGAGAGATCAAACAGGTCTTTACCTATAGCAACCAGTGCTGGCCGCCTATCAGGTGAGATCGAACAGGTCTGTAGCTATAGCAACCAGTGCTGACAGCCTATCATGAGAGATCAAACAGGTCTTTAGCTATAGCAACCAGCGCTGACAGCCTATCATGAGAGATCAAACAGGTCTGTAGCTATCGCAACCAGTGCTGGCAGCCTATCAGGAGAGATTGAACAGGTCTGTAGCTATAGCAACCAGTTCTGGCAGCCTATCATGAGAGATCAAACAGGTCTTTAGCTATAGCAACCAGTGCTGGCCACCTATCATGAGAGATTGAACAGGTCTGTAGCTATAGCAACCAGTTCTGGCAGCCTATCAGGAGAGATCAAACAGGTCTTTAGCTATAGCAACCAGTGCTGGCCACCTATCATGAGAGATCGAACAGGTCTGTAGCTATAGCAATCAGTGCTGGCAGCCTATCAGGAGAGATCAAACAGGTCTGTAGCTATAGCAACCAGCACTGGCAGCCTATCAGGAGAGATTGAACAGGTCTGTAGCTACAGCGACCTGAGGAGCTGAATCGGCCCATACAAGAGGGGATATCCAGTAATAGGTAGGACACTGATAATGGACACATATTGCAGAGTGACTTGTTTTTGCAAGATCTTTAACATAACAAGCAACGATCCCTGTAGCTAGACAACCCCTTTAAGGGATACACTTATCTCAGACATTTGTCACACACAGAATATACCACCTATGGAAGCTGCACCTATCTCATGGAGAGGGGTCCTCTTACCCCCTGCCTTGTTTGTGCTTTGGTTGTAGTTCAAGGCCATTAATAAGGACCATTGTGTCCGAAACGCGTTGGTTTAACAGCTTTGATGTTGGGCATTTCCAATTTTTTTTCTATTTGTGGACCGTCACATTTTATAGTTATGAAATAAAAGTTTTGGATGTTAATCTTTCTTCCACCTGTGGGTGTGCTGGATTTGCATTTTGTTTTTGGATTGTCTCCCTACGGCCTTCTGTCCAAGCACCTCGTGGAGACAATGGACGTGGTGTTGACTACTATGTGGTGGTGAGCTGTGCGATTTTATGTTTTCTTTGCTGATATGATGCATATAGAAACTGGTAGTGGGTGGGAGACCCAGATGCTTCAGCTGTGTGGGACCCTGAAATTATATCAGTCTTGGCAAGAACACTTGCGTCAACTAAACCCCCACGGGTCATTAATTATTGGTACCATTAATTTGGTGCCACCCTCACAAGCAGCATGGAGGACATTATAAAGCAGTACTGAGCTAGTGGATGTAGACTAGCTGTTATGATGTCTCCTATAAACTGCACATAGAAGAGGCGATCCTGCTCCCCTAGATCTCTTTAAGTCTGCCATTCGTCGGCCCCTAGTGATGACATGGGTGGCGCAATGATGTCATATGCTGCTCATGGTGTCAGGAGGAACGAGAGCCAGATGAGTTCATTATTTTTTCTTTTTTTGCTAATGGGGCCCGGCCTTCCTACTTACCTACCTACCAGGAGCCAACCTATAGCCTACCTAGCAGGGGTTCACCTATATCCTAGCTACCTAGCAGGGGTCCACCTATAGCTTACCTACCTACCAGGGGCCTAACTGCTGCCTACATATCCACCTGGAGCCTACCTACCTAAGGCCTACCAACCTATCTAATGGAGGTCTACCTAGCTACCTGGGGCCTACCAACCTACCTATGGCCCACCAACCAATCTAACGGGATTCTACCTAGCTATCCGAGGCACACCTACCTAACGGGTAATATAAATCTGAAGTTCCAGCATCTGGGAGTATCTCCCACACCAGCTGGCGGTGTAGTGACCAGGCCACAGGCTGAACATTGGCCAAAGCATCCACAGGAGGAGAAAGACAGAGAGAGAGGGAGAGAGAGAAAAGAGAGGGGGAGAAAAGAGAGAGAGAGAGAGAGAGAGAGAGGGGAGGGAGAGAGAGAGAGAGAGAGGGGGGAGGGAAGAGAGAGAGAGAGAGAGGGGAGGGGGAGGGAGGGGAGGGAGTGGAGAAGAGAGAGGGGAGGGAGGAGAGAGAGAAGAGGGAGGGAGACAGAGAGAGAGGGAGGGAGGAGGGGTGGGGAGGGGAGAGAGAGAGGGAGGGAGGGAGAGAGAGAGGGAGGGGGAGAGAGAGAGAGAGAGAGAGGGAGGGAGGGAGAGAGAGAGAGAGAGGGAGGGAGGGAGAGAGAGGGAGGGAGAGGGAGGGAGGGAGAGAAGAGCGGGGGACCGAGGAGAGAGAGAGAGAGGGAGGGAGAGAAGAGCGGGGGACCGAGGAGAGAGAGAGAGAGGGAGGGAGAGAAGAGCGGGGGACCGAGGAGAGAGAGAGAGAGAGGGGGGGGAGGGGAAGGGAAAAGAGAGAGAGGGAGGAAGAGAGAGAGGGAGGGAGAGAGGGAGGGAGGAAGAGAGAGGAGGGGGGAGAGGAGAGAGAGGATGGGGGAGAGAGAGAGAAAGGGGGGGAAGGGGGAGGGAAAAGAGAGAGAGAGAGAGGGAGGAGGGAGGGAGGGGAGAGGAGGAGGGAAGGAGGAGGGAGAAGGAGGGAGAGGGAAAGGGAGGGGAAGGGGGGGGAGAGGAGAGGAGAAGGGAGGAGAGGAGAGGAGGGGGAGAAAGAAAAAGGATGGGGGAGAAAGAAAGGAGGAGAGGGAGGAGAGAAGAGAGAGAGGGAGAGAAAGAAAGAAAGAGAGAGGGGGAAAGAAGAGAGGAGAAGGAAAAAAAAACGGGTGGAGCAGGGGACTGGTATGAAAGTGAAGGAGTTGGAAAAATTGGGGAATACGGGGGGAAAAGGAAAAATTAAAATGTAGAAATTAGGCAGTGAGGGGTCTGGTGGAGTTGAGGACGGGTCTGTAAGTAGCCCAGGAAGCGTACTAATGTGAACAAGTATCCCACAGGCATGACTGCTACTCTATAGGCTAAAAAGAGAAGGCCGAGGACAAAAAGGCCTGAAGAAATTGAGCTCCTGTGCACAAAGCCTTCAGATCCCAAACTGAGAGTCATGTGATCATCGCGGCTCGGTACCTTATCAGACCTAGCCCATTTTGCGTGATTTAAAAGGGGTTTTTCCCTAAAAAGTTTGCTTTCAAATTGTAGGTTACACAAAAAAAAGAATTTTCAATTATATTGTTGTTCCTCTGTTTTCCCAAAGGAGTACAAGTGAATTTATTACCTCCCTGGCTATTTCAGTTCCCTCGTAACCGACCTGTAAACATTCTCCCCTGCTGTTTGTTATGAGTAGCGGGAGTGATGTCATCACACAGGTCACAGAGTGTCCATGCTGCTGAGCATTAAAAGCTGATTTATGTAAAATACAGAACTGTAAAGTGGCTTTTGTTTTGGGGATCAGATTAAAGCTTTGAGAGCAGTTTGAAAAGCTTCTTAGCTAATCTTGATTAATTAGCAACTGAAGACTGAGCATGAGCTGTATGGCAAATGAGTCAGTCGAAAAGGAAGTGACAGAGTATTTCATTCATGCATTCTGTGAAACTCTGTAGGGAGACAACTCCTTTAAGGGGTGGATTCTCCCCTATATATCCTTCATAACAGTAAGTAGCCAAGTGTGAAAAAGTGTCATAGCATTCAAACCTGTGTGTAGCAAGGGAAAGGGACTGGTTATTCACTAATTTGTTTCTGTGTTTTGGGTAGAGCATGGTAATAAAATGATGGTTAGGGCGATGGTTAGTCGTTAAGCTAATTAAAAGTGACGTTTCCTATCTACAAGGCAGCAAGATACACTATATTTGTAATATATAAGTAAAAGCGAGTGTTGTAGATCCAGTACACTCAGTGTCGGACTGGGGTGCTTAGGGCCCCCAGGTGAGTTGATTCTAGGGGCCCACCAGTTGAACTATTTTGGGGCTCACCGGTGGAGTCTCTTGCTTTTTGCCTCTCGTTTTATGCATTTCTGTCTCTTCTGAGGCTGTATATGCAGTTGACAAACAACTCCAGGTCTGCCATGCTCAGGAGCCCACCATGGGTTTCCCATCTTCCCCTATGGGCCAGTCCGAGTCTGAGTACACTACACTGGGATTATTAGTATGAAAAGCGACAGAAAGTGACACACGCTCATCACCTGTCAGAGACACAGACTGAGGAACCATTCTAAAAACTGTTACATACATTTTCTAAATGATCACTATATATGTGGATGTTGTGATTGCTCAGAATGAGTAGGAGACCCTTCCCTCGGAGTTGTTGTCCATTCTCGCTGCAGTTAATTACTTGTGTTCACTGAGCTCTTATCCTCTCAATGCATCTCCATTGGGCTCCAGTTGCTATGCAAGAAGGACTAATTAAAGTATATATTAAAGTAATCAAATGTGAGTCATAGTGAACAAGGGAGTGGGATGCTTTGGGCGGAGATGTCCTGATTTAAATCCAGAAGTCAGCTTGCCAGATTGCTTATATAAACAGTTTCATGCAAATGGGCTTAAAACAAGCTATTATAATATCCATTCCTAAAAAAGTAGAGTTTCAGTGTAACCATTCAGTGCATTTCTGCATACCAGAACTTTTGCTAAAAAAAACAAACAAAAGCAGTGAAACATAAGTGGAGATGAAATCTAGTTGGGCGGTGTCACAATGTAACCCTGCTATTTTTATTTCTAAACATTGACCCCTTAAAGGGGTTTTGCCACGATCTCATTTCATACCTCCTGCATCCAGCTCTTCAGCTCTGTGCGCTCAGAAGGGGGCGTGTGTGATTTGTTTGAATTGCATATCATGTGACCCAGCAGGATGACATCACCAGGCCTTTCCTCTCTGTAGTCAAAGAAAGGTCTGTTTATGTATAGAATTGTAAGTAGCTACACTGTAGCTCAGTGGTAACATTTTTGCTTTACAGCACAAGGGTCCTTGGTTCAAATCCCTGCAGGAACCAAACCTGTGGATTTTTTTTTTTCTCTTTATCAATGTACAGACCTGATTGAGGTTTCTTTTTTTAATTTATTTGCACTGTTTGACTAATTATTAAGGAGTACAGAGGATGGGGAGTAGAGTGACGCACCCAGGGTTTGAACACTCAGTAGTGCTGAGAAAGGAGAGGGGATGTTTTGAGCATGTGCGGACCCGGACTGAGGAGCTCACAGCCCTGGTAGTATCCCCTGGAGATGAGCTGTAAACAATGGATCAGTAAAGGAGCAACTAAAACAAAAATAGTGCAGAATTTTTCATAATGATGAATGGTGAAAATGTTTATTATTTAGTTTGCAAGTTTCCCACGTCAATTTTACTTCGTGGCAAAACCCCTTTAACAACTGCTGTCTGTCTTAGGCTAGGGCAGTGGTCTGCAAAGTGCGGCTCTCCAGCTATTGGGAAACTACAACTCCCATTATACCCACTGATATAGATTATATAAATGCATGATGGGAGTTGTAGTTTCCCAACAGCTGGAGAGCAGTACTTTGTAGACCAATGGGCTAGGGCCACACAGCATAGGACAAAAAAAACATCGGAAAGCCGACAGCATTTTGTCCTATGCAGAACTGCAGTCGGTTTTATTTTTTTGCCGTCGGCAATTGTACAGGAAACTGACGACAAAACGCAAAACTCCGGCGGAATTTGCAACATGTTGAATATTCCGCCGGATTTTTAACATGGCTGTTAAATACCCGTGCTGTGTAGACTACAGTATAGGTTTTTCATTGCTGTTTATGAAGCACAGTGTACCGTCAGATTCTCAGATTCAAAATACTGAAACCTCTGAAAATCCGATGGTATTCCTGTGCTCTGCAGACACAGCCTTATGACGACGAGCGGTGCGGTTCCTCTGTCAGCAGCAATGTCTCTTGGCGTTGCTGCTTCATAGCTTGATTTACAGTTTCCAAGTAACAGCTTCATCCCTTAAACAGTCTCGGAGCACAGCAGGGACCGGAGGCTTCTTCTGATCCCTGACGTTTAACCCTTTGATTGCAGCAGTCTGAGGCAGCAGCATGACAAAAGGGGAATCCCTTGCCCAACCGGGTCACTGGGTTTCCCAATGCCTGATGGAGTCTGAGGAAAGCTTTCATAGCCAGCCTTGGGCGCCTAGAGTAACCCCAGGGCTGTCTGTGTAGTAAGACTGCTGTTAGGGCGCATTGTGGGTTGCCCTAACAGCAGCCTGAGCCATACCGATACAGTATATAATGTAATTTAATGCTACTAATATCAGTGTGGACAGATATTAACTTACAATCCTTATGATTCATTCTGGTTTTCCAATGAGTCCAGAAAAAAAATTGGACTGTTCTTGATTTTTAGAAGAGTTGTTCAGAATAAAGAAAAACGTTGGAATACATGAGCTTTATTCTGTTGCATGTTCCTTCAGTTGATTTCCCTGGTGTGGAGAAGACCAGCCTGAACGTTATATATTATTATTTGGTTGATATCTGTATATAACTTTATTTATTGAGTAAAATCAATGGCCTAGGTTCATATAAATAAGAATGACCCCAGTGCAGTTGATTCTTGGACCCCACCAGTGAAGTTGATTCTTGGGGCCCCCTGGATTTGATTTTTGGATCCCCAGTGGAGTTGATTTTGGACCCCCCCCGGGAGATTTCTTGGGGCCAAGGGGTTTGATTTTGGATCCACCAGGGGAGGTTGATTTTTGGGGCCCACCAGTGGATTTGATTTTGAGCCCACCGTGAGATATTTTTGGGGCCACCAGTGGAATGATTCTTGGGGCCCCCCCCGTGGATTTGTTTCTTGGACCCACCAGTGGGTTGATTTTGGGGGCCCCAACGTGAAGTTGATTCTGGGGGCCCCCCGTGGAGTTGTTTTTTGGGGGCCCACCAGGGGATTTGTTTCTTGGGGCCCCCCAGGGGGTTTTTGATTTTGGGGCCCCCACCAATGGAGTTGATTCTTGGGGCCCCCCAGTGGGTTGTTCTTGGGGCCCACCAATGGAGTTGTTTATTGGGGCCCCCCCGTAGGCTGATTTTTGGGGGCCACTAGTGGAGTTGACTCTTGGGGCTTACCAGTGGAGTTAACTCTTGCTGCTGACCCTACACATAATGCACATGATTAGTGCACTATGTTTCTCCTTCTCTGCATTTCCCCTTGAAACGAAAGCCAAGGCCTGTCATTGCCAGGTGCCCACCATGAATAGGGACCCAGGGGATGCCCATCTGGGATTTCCGCTTGTCCCCTGTGGGTCAGTCTAAGCCTGCTTGCCTGCATTTGAAACTCCTAATGAAATAAAGTGAGAAAAAAGCACAAGCGAGGCAAACTCCATATTCTCTATAGATGTCCAGCCACAACACAGAAGTTAAATGATGGGAGTAAACAGTTAAGCAGAATACTATACAGCCTAAAAATGAAGCACTGCTACAAACACCAATGGCTATAAAATTAACAAAATCTTTATTACCAAAATATACAAAAAGTAAATTGTCCAAGGAGATGCCAGTGCCCTTGTGTGTTTTGTTCTATTACTCAGGGCAAGCTTGGAATAGCCCACAGAAAAGCAGGGAAAACTCTAGTAGTCCTCCTGGATATGGTGGGCCACTGGGCATGGCACGCCCAGGGCTGCTTTTTAGGGAGAAAGAGAGACAGACTGCACGAGTCATGTATAGTCATGTACAGTACCCGTAGAATGGGCTCCAAGAATCAACTCTAGGGGTGGCCCTCAAAAAATCAACTCCCCGGTGGGCCCCCAGAGTAAACTCCACTGGCGGGCCCCCCGGTCAACTTAAATGGTGGGCCTAAGAGTCAACTCCATGGCGGGCTCCAGAGTCAACTCCATGGGGGCCCTCCGAGTCAACTCCACTGGGGGGCCTCCAGAGTCAATTTCCCTGGGGGGCCCTAAAGGGAGTCAACTTCATGGTGGCCCCCAAAATCAACCCACTGAGGGGGCCCCAAAATAAACCCCCCATGGGGGGGCCCCCCAAAGAATCAATCCAGTGGTGGGACCAGGTAACCCAGTCGTAATTTTACCCAAAGCTTTTCATTCAGATGTGTATGGATTTTCCATAAAATAGAATGGAGAGAGCTGTTAAAAAGTGGCCACCGTTTTTGGTGGTCAGTGATGAGTCGGTTGTAACCTGGAGTTAAATGATGGGAATACCCCTTTAAGGGCTTCTTCACATCAGAAACCAGTCAGGGTTTTTGCCGGGAACAAATGTTCAGCTCTCACTTGTTGTTCATATACTATACTGTACAGCTGTCCGCTATATTATACATTTTACTCCCTCGGAGAGTTATCCCACTTTGTTTAAACCATCTGTTATAAATCTGCATTTTTCATTTGGTTGTTGCACAATGGAGAGTTAGTATACCTGGTAATCTATAGGTTTGCTGTAAATAAATGATGAAAATTTCATGAATTCAGGACAAAGTGTGGCGAGGATTATTTCCTTGAGGGGCAGAAAGTGGGGTGAAATCTTCTGAGCAGGGGCACAGACCGTAAAACAAATGTTAAAGGGGTGTCAACCCTTCCTTCCTAGAACTAAAAAAAAAGATGGCTGTTGGAGTTACACTCAAAGGGGTTTTACAGTTCCCACAAAAAATCAAAAGGAAGTTCCTGGTGA
>JAODAL010054382.1:0-24666 GCA_025379985.1 Phyllomedusa bahiana
TTTGGGGTTGTGGCAGCACACGGCCACTGTACAGCGGAAGTTGGGGCCTCCCCGATGACCCCTGCTGCGAGGGCCCCCTTTGCTGTGCTCGACGGGGCCTGCTCCAGGAATTTTTTTTTGCCACTGCCACCACAGGTGAAGACCCTGCCCCTCTCTGTCTGACTTACTGTTTGTTCTAAAATTTAAACAGACACGTTTGTGAAGATATCGTTTATGAAAAATAAAACCCCCTGTATTTGATCCAAAAAACCCGTAAAAAGCTTGGGTAACCCTTGGATATAAATTACTCCACAAAGGGCCCAGGAAAAATTTATTTGTTTGTATCGTTTAAAAACACGGTTATTTTATGATAAAAAAGCCAAACCGCTATTAACCTTCGGTATTTTTTTGTTTTGCAAAATTTTTTTTTGGTGAAAAAGAAGGTTTCTTTTAGTACCAAAACAGCAAACAACATTAAATTAAACCCCCTGGATGTAAATTGCGCAAAAAAATTGAGCAACCAAAAACTCCCACTGTGTAGTGTTGAAATGGGGGTGATTTACGGTACACAAAAAGAAAAAATTTGTAATTCCCTTCGTTATGATTATGCAAAGGGAAAAAATTTTTTTTTTTGGCGGGGTGAAAAAGACATTTTATTTTATGCCCAAACCCCAAGAAAAACGCAAAAATTAACCCCTGGAGAAAAATTGCGCAAAAGAATTTGAAAACCCAAAAAAAGAAGTTTTTTTTGGATTGAAAAAACGCTGTTTCTTTAAAGAATAAAACGGGGAAAAGGCTTGAAACCCTTGGATTTTCAATGTGCTGTGGCAGATAGCTTTAAAAAATGTTATGCAGCTGCAAGGACCACACGGATTCTTTCCAAACCCCAAAACAGAATTAGAACTTTAAGAGAAGCATTTCCTGAACAACTGTGACCCCAAAAAAAACGCTGTATAAAAATGAGTTTTTTTAGAAAGGGAAAATCATAACAGCCGGGGCAACCCCTTCCCTAATCAGTCGTGAGAAGCGGTATGAGCTCCAGCGTCCGCCCGGACTTATTTGCGGGACGTCCAGAATCCCGCCGATCTCGATTGGCTTCATCTCGCCATGTCATTAGGTAGCCCTTCTTCTCCCAGAGTTTTTCCCCTTAAACGCCATGTCTCGAGCCATTTTATAAATCAAAAGCACACTTTGTTTCGCGAAGCCCCCAAACTTCGACTTCGTTCAGAACAAATTTTCCTAAAAATTCAAAACAAATTTCCACTTCGTTAGAATCAATTCGCCATCTACCGCAGCACATAAAAGGGAATAAAAAGCGATCAAAAACCTCTATAAAGTAAAAGTTGTAACAATTAAAACGTCAGCTCATCCCGCAAAAAAAGTCCTTACACAGTCTGTTACAGAAAAATAAAACATTTATAGCTCTCAAAAGACATGATGCATAAAAAATTTTTTTACACACAAAAACCTTTTTTTTTAAAAAGGATATCGCCATAATCGATCGACCCAAAAGTAAAGCTAACTTTTCACGGAACGCCGGGGAGCGTGTTAAGAATAAAAAAAAAAAAACATAAAAGGATTGCAGTTTTTCTTCACCCCGCCCTTTCCAAGAAATGGGTTTTAAAACATCAAAAGCTTGCCCCCCAAAAATGTAATAAAAATAAATCTCCCCCAAAAAAAAAAAGCCCTACAGTACACAACTCCGTAAACGAAAAATTAAAAAAAATTTTCTTCAGACTAGGCGATGAAAAAAAGGTTTTCTTGGTTTAATAAAAATTTTTTATTGTAAAAAAAACGGGAAAACAAAGAAAATATACAAATTGGGTTTTCACTGTAACTTCTGACCTTTTGAGTTAAAAACAGTATGTTATTTACCCCTACAGGGCTGCTATAAAAAAAAAAAAAACTCCAGATTGCTTATTTTTGTTCAAAACATCTCAGAAAAAAAAAATAGTTCATATGCACCCCAAAGGTACCATAAAAACATCACTCATCCCCAAAAACAGCCCCTACAAGCTCGCACCCTGGCCAAAAAAAAAAAATTTGGCTGTCAGAATAGGACAACAAAAAACACAATTTTTTTTAGACATATTTTTATTGTGTAAAAGTAATAAAACATAAAAAAACTATATAAAATTTATATCATTGTAATTGTACCGACCCCCATAGTAAAGTTATCCTGTCATTTACACTGCACGGCGAACACTGTAAAATTGAAACCCAAAAAACAATGACCAAACTGCGTTTTTACCCTCCATTTTTATGGTCCAATGCTAATAAAAAAAACTATGGAACACCTGTGCACCCAAAATGCACAGTACACCCCTAGATGAGATCACTGAGGGGTGTTAAATCCAAAATGGGGCGAATTCTGGAAGGTTTCACCTGTTCTGTTACTTCGAGGGCTTTGCAAATGCGACATGGCCCCACCAAAATCTGTGTTTCAAAAGCCAAATAGCGTTACCTCCCTTGTACGCCCTGCCATGCGCCCAAACAGCAGTTTACACCCACATGTAAGGTATTGCCGAACTTGGAAGAAATTGCTTAACAAAGTTTTGTGGTTCTTTTTTCCAGGATTCCTTGTAAATATGAAACATTTTAAGCTAAAATTGCAGATTATTGGAAAAAAAAATTATAATTTTCACAACCTAATGCTAAAAAAAATGTGTAAATCACCAGTGAGGTCTATATACTCACTGCACCCCTGGATATATTCCTTAAGGGGTGTAGTTTCCAATATGGTGTCTTTTTTAGGGGTGTTTATTAAGATTTAGTACCTTAGGGTGTCCTCAAACCTGAAATGGCGCCTAAATAAAATCGCATTGAAAATGAGACCCCAGAGTCCGGTAGGTGCTCCTCCTATTCTGGGGCTTATGATTGAGCCAAATAATGCACTAGGGCCCCATATGGGATATTTCTAAAAACGGCAGACCTGGGTGAAATTATATGAAGTTGCATTTACCTAGTCAAATTTACCGTATTTAAGTGAATAATGGATAAATATTGAAAATCTGCAAAAATAATGAAATTTTAAAATTTCACCTCCACTTTGCTTTAATTTCTGTGAAATACCTAAAGTGTTATCATACTTCCTAAACACTGTTGTAAATACCTTAAGGGGTCTAGTTGGTTAGAAGGCGACATTTATCTGGGTATCTAACATACAGGCCCTTCAAAGCCACGTCAGAACTGGAGTCCCTAAAAAAATTTATATTGCAAATTTTTTTGAAAATGTGAGAAATTACTACTAAGTTTCTAAGCCCTCTAATGTCATAAAAAAGGACATTTAAAAAGAGATTCCAACCTATAGTGGACATATGGTAGATGCTAGTTATAAACTATTTTATGGTGAATAATTATCTGTCTGGCATGCATAAATTTTGGAACTTTCAAAATCACAAATTTTTCCAAATTTTCATGAAATTTTTATATTTTTCACAAACAAACAAGGATTGTATGGATAAAAATTTCTTACTAACTTAAAGCACAATGTGTCTAGAGAAAACAATCTCTGAATCACATGGATAGGTAAAAGTGTCAAAAAGTTATTCTCACATAAAGTGACACATGTCAGATTATAAAAATAGGGCTGTGTCAGTAAGGCCAAAACTGGCTGGGTCCTTAAGGGGTTAAATTACCCCACGTGTTGGCATCTTCCGTCCTGGGACGTGCAAACATGCAGGTTCGACATTGTTTTAGCCCACTTTTGTAAATCACTTTGGTGCTTAGCCACAGGTGCCTGGGATCATTAGACGTAAAACAATTTGATGTAAGTATATTCCCTAAAGTATTTGCACGATGTGGTACAATGGTGCAGCCATTAGCAAGTACTGAATCTAATATTTGATCTTCGCGTAAGATAGATAAATATTTTAAAACTATATTTTTTATTTCTTGAAATTGTTTGGTTTGATTTAAAACTAATGTGTGTAATGTTTTAAAACCTGCGTGCTTAACATTTTTCTTACAATGAAGTAGGTCCTCTCTATTTTTCCTCTCTACCTTTTGAATAGCATTGGTCAATAATTCTTTTGGATAACACCTGCTTCTGAGCCTGGCACAGGTAAGAGGGAAACCGATAAAAGTCTAGCTATCTGAACAATAAAGATCAGTAATATGAGAATCCAATATCCACCCATAGTTTGATCCTGATTTTCTTATATAGACTCATGGTAGAATAAGAGATCTGGTACTTGAGAATCTCCAAGATGAATAATTTTAACAATGATTATTTAACAATGATTATTTTACATAGAAGTAATTTAATCTATATTTGAACAGCAAATTATAGGTATCCACTTTGCTATACCAAAAGGCCTTTGAATGTTTGCATTCTGGATCAACATTACAGGAAAATAAGCTGAACTTGATGGTCGTCTGTCTTTTTTCAGCATTACAAACTATATAACTATGTAACATTCATTGCTGCATGAATATTTCCCTATTTGGTTCAAAACTGGTTTAACTGAACTTGTAACTGTAACAACTAACTTTAAATTTCAATTAGGCTTTTAAGTCTTTATAACTTACCTCTCTGCAACTCTTTCTGGTCCAGCTTGCTGTTGCTCTGACTTCACTTCCAGTCTAATGTACTGTGGGACCAGAATTTACTTTTGAACAATGATGTGCACAAAGGTAAGTTAGACCCTAAAAAGACTTAAAAATAAGTTTTCATTTACCTTTCCCTATATGTTAAAATCCAAGCAATGTGGTGAGAAAACCCCTTTAACCTGAATTCACAGTACAGCACTGTTTATAATTTTGAGATTAGCCATAATTTTTCTTCTTTGTTCATCAACATCCAAATCATACCATCAATTCATGAACCCATTCTGGCTCATGAAAGAGGTTCCTAGTAGGGTGATCTGGTTTTAAATCTCCAAATGCCCTAAAGGGAAAGTCTCTTTATAAGACAACCTATTTGAAAGAAACATTTTAACATTATTTTTAAATAAACACCTTAAATTTTTAAGCAAAATTGTGATGGCATTTGCTAGCAGAGTACGGATAACACATGCAGATGTGTTCTTCTTAAGGAACTTGCTAGTGCTTGGTACTATAGAGAGCAGTGCACGATTGTGGTGGATTTTGCTAGCAGTACACAACTTACACACACACAGGTATGCTTCTGTTACATATCTAATCATCAATGATTAGATGTATAGTATTCCAGTGTGGGGCTTGATCTCAGGTGATGCAACTGCCCAATTGGACTCCTGTTCTTATTTTTGTCAGTCGCACACACAGACTTCTGACTGACTGCCCGGGGTATAATGGGTATGATTAGAGATGGGCGAATTGATTCTAACGAAGTGGAATTCGTTTAGAATTTCAGGAAAACTTCGGTTTGGAACGAAGTCGAACTTTGGGGTACTTCGGGTGAACGAAGTGTGCTTTTGATTGATAAAATGGCTGTGAGCACATGGCGCTACATGGGGCAAAGCACTCTGGGAGGAAGAAGGGCATAGCCTGCATGACATGTGCAGAGGTGAAGCCAATCAGAGACCGGCGGGATTCTGTGACGTCACCGCACTATATAAGTCCGGGCGCGACGCTGGGAGCTCATACCGCTCTCACTGTACTGATCAGGGAAGGTGCTGCCGCGGCTGATAGCTCTTACTGAAGAATTGATTTTTATATATCGATTTCTGTGGGGTGTCGCAGCTTGACTCAGAGACTGTTCTCTTAATGTTCTATTTCTGATTTTTTGGGGTATTGGATCTGAAATCCAGTGTGCGTCCACTGCAGCTGCATATACATTCAATATCCAAGTGGGATCTAAGCCAGTTCCTGTTGTATTCATTTAAAGAAACAGGGTTTTTACAATACAAATACCACTTCATTTTTGGCTGCTCAATTCTATTGCGCAATTTACATCCAGGGGTTAATTAAGCGTTGTTTTGCTGGTGTGCTGACCCCAAGAAACCGTCTTTTTCAACGCCAAAATATATACATTTTTCCTGTAGCCTAATTCACAAGCAAAGGTGAATTACAACTGTATCTCTTGTTGTGTGGCGTAGAAAACACGCAGTTGTAACACGCTACAAAGCTACTAGTTTGTGCGGCTCAATTCTTTGGCGCAATTTACATCCAGGGGTTAATTAAGCGTTGTTTTGCTGGTGTGCTGACCCCAAGAAACCGTCTTTTTCAACGCCAAAATATATACATTTTTCCTGTAGCCTAATTCATGTCCGAAGGTTAATTAAGCCTGTTTGTGCTTTTACATTTAGTAAAAAAACCAGGTTTTTAAAAAAACGACAAAACAAGTAAATTTTTCTGGCCTTTGTGGAGCGAAAATTTATACCAAGGTTACCCAAGCTTGTTACGGGGTTCATTTGGATCAAAAAAGGGTGTATATTTACATATACAATATCATCATCAAACAGTGCTTACTTTAAAAAAAAAAACGTATGCGACAGAAGGGGGCAGGCTCTGCCCCTTGAGTGCATGGCACAAACTTTCCCGGGAAACGGGCCCGGGCCAGCACAGCAAGGGCCGTCGCAGCAGGGGTCCCTCGTGGGGCCCAAACAACTGCGCTGTTTAGCCCGTATTGGTCATCCTCTTCCCCCCAGATGACATCTGCAACCCCACCAAGAGGGGTGGGAACCTCAAAAAAAAACCCTTAGTTGGCAGGCCCGGGAGGGGTCACGGCCCTCCCTGTCCTCAACCCGCTCTGTCCCACCCGGGTTTCCCTCAGCCAGAGTCTACTATGTGGTCTGGGCTCAGCCCACTATATAGCGGATAAACAATTTGAGAAGGGAGGCAGCTACGGCAGTGAAGAATGGGGCCAAATCCCCGCTTCTTGCATAGGCGGCAAAAATAATTTGGAGAGGGGCATGGGGGGGTCTGTTGTAGAGGTCCCCCGGGCATACCAAGACCGGTGATGAGGCAGCAGTGACTGAAACAAAATGATGTGATGTAGCCGACCGCACTTGGGACCCGGGGTAGGCAAGGCTTCAATCATCGTCGGGAAAGAGGGCGTCACTTGCGGTCAGGCGCGGCGCACCCAGCAAGGGGGTCGTGGGGCCGTGAGCGCAGGAAACAGCAGTGTGGGGGTCGGGACCAAGGGGGCCACGGGGTAAAAAAACCCGCTTCGCTTTCCCAAAAAATAGGGGCACAGGGCTCAGCGAGGCAGCGGGGCATAGTCACCAGGGGGGAGCGTTGGCGGAAAATCCGATACTGGGCGTGTGGCAGTTCTTTGCTAAGCACCAAGGAGCCGAATATGGGTTTGTAGAATCGTAACAGAAATTGAGCGGGCCCGGGGGAGCTAACGTTGGCACCAGGGCCCGTCAACACATGCGCGTCACCATCTGGGGCCGGGAGAAAACTCAGATGTGGTTGTCCACCCCTGCCCCCCGCGCAACACAGCACGCAGCGCCCAGTGCCCCATGCCATTGCAGCCAGTAAGGGTTTCCACCACCTCTGCAGGGGGGAGCTTTTTCTCTTTGAACTCACCCGGCCCGATGTCCTGCTCCTCCTACTCATGGCCCCCAGCAGCTTCACGAGGCGTTGAAAGAGACAACATAGCGCCAACCCATCCTAAGGTGCAGCGCTGACGGGCTCCTGTCCAATTTTTGGTATTGAGTCCCCCCTTTTTTCCCAAAGGGTGACTCGACCTTTCGAGAACAAATTTTTTTGGCTTTGTGCCGACCAGATGGAGAGTTCCAAGCCGTAATTTTTTTTCCCCAAAAAGCATACAGCAAAAATATGTAAACAGAAGGTGGGCCATCCTTGATTTTATCGGTTTGTCCAAGGTACGGCACGCGGACGTCTGGAGCTTAACACTCAGGGCCATCATATCCTTTAGGGCCCCCGGGGTGAATGGCTTCCTGCCCAGCCACCAACAATTGGGACGGAACCCCTTTCTCCCCCGATGTCAACTCTGCACCTGCCCCAATGTCCCCCTCCCCCCTCCTCCCCATCACCACCATTCACCCCAAAAAGTACTCTCATCAACCAATGTGTAGGGCACAGGGTGTCCCATTTTCAACCCCGGGCTTGCCTGCGAACGAAGTCACACAGGGAGGAATGCTCCCGTCATGCGCAAGAAATCGATATGTGGCTTTCCCCCGGGCCCCAACTGCAAATCGGAACCGGTGAGGGACAAGGGGAGGAACATGCTGAAACCGAGGAGGGAGTCCATGCGCCCTGCATGGCGCACGTGTTCAACTGTTTGTAAAAAGGGTTTTCCTGAAGTCTTCCACCGATTTTCAGAACATTCTGAAAATGGCCAGGAAATGGCATGCCTTTTCCTTTTCTACAAACCCAGGAGACCCTCCTCGGTTGCAGGGGCAGAAGGGCCTCCCCCAACCACCGATATGCGATGTTTCCCCCCGCTGGAAATTTTCCACCCTGACATGTTGGCCGACTGTATGAACAGAAAAAGGAAATAAGATTTTTTGAAACCAGGCAGACAGAAGAACTCTCCTGTGTAACTTTGATGTCACCAGTGGCACTCATGCTTGCCCCCTCCGTTTTTGGGCCCATTCGAGGAGGCGACGTTATTTTCAGGCCAGGACTACGGGATGATAACTCATTCCACTCTTATGCCCCGGAACAATCTGAAAAATCTGTCTGGCGGGGGACTGGAGACGTGGCGACTACACTTGTGGCCACATAGTCGGTGGGGACTGAAATGGGGAGGAGGAGGACATTGGGCAAAAGCATTGCTGGGAAATTAGTGATTTTTACCCATGCAAGAGAGGAGGAGCAGGAGCAGGGGAGGAGGTGGGGGAGATGGAAGACGGGGCAGATGACCCCCAAGCCCCATGGCAGATAAAAAGGGGAAAAAGGAGGAGGGACCCCTTCGGAGTCACTTTGCAGGGGCCCCGCAGCATGATTATTTGCCGGGGCTAGTGACAGCCGAATACAGCACCCGCAGAGAGATGACTTCTTCTCTCCACCCATTGGACCCTCGCTCCGGTCCAAAATGGGGGCCCCCCTTTTCCCACTATTGAGAGGGAAGACAAATTTAAAACTAAGGGAAATCCTCCTAAACAGTTGCCGCTCCCATGTGCGGCATGTCCCCCCCCTAAGTCTGAAAGGGGGGGCCCCAGCGCTCACTACTACGCCGCGGCTGCTGGGGAAGGGGGGGGGGTAGGAGCAGTACCAGCTCCCTCGTAGTAAACCTAAGTCTGGAATCACTGATGGCACTTCCTTCACCGCCTATGAGGAGGCAGTCGCCCCGCAGCAGCACAGCAGCCTGGAGCAGTCCCTAAACCAACAGTTTGGCCTCGGAAGCACTCTGCCACCTCAGTTAGAAAATTTCCCCGGAACTGGGCACAAACTGGAGTGTGGGCCCCAACTTGCCGGTTTTCATGGAGAAGCTGTCCTCCTGGCCCTAGTGTGGCATCAGAGGGGTTTTCAGTTTTTTCGGCGGGGGGCCCTGTTACCCCAAGGAGAAAAACCCCTTGCCACGGGGAAAAGTGGAACGAAATGAAACCTTTTCAAGATAATCAGGGGTGATCGGCCAGGTTTTCCCCCACACCAATGACTTAGGGTCAGTCTGGGTTTTAAACACCTGCCTCAGCCACTTTTCTTATGCCCCCCACCCGCCTGATGCCACCACTGCGACAGTTTCTCCATCTGCCTACCCCATCTTTACCAGGGGCTGGGATTGCCACCCACCCCAAAAACCGTCATTTTGCTACTCTATATTTATGCTGCGGCTGTGCCGGACATCCACACTGTGTCATTGTGCACTCTCTGACCTCATGCTGTTTGCTCCGCCGCTTCACCTCACATCTCTGTATTGTGCCACTCTGTCCTACTCCCCTTTTTTTTGCCCCCTCCAAATTTTTTCATTTTGGCCCCCGTCTGACCTATCTGCTGCTGGGCTGTGCCATGTCCTCCACACTGTGTATTTTGCCACTGCCTGACCTCATGCTGCTGCCGCCGTGACCTCCGCTTCAGTCATTGTCCACCTGTGGCTTCCTCCTGTTTTGCCCCCCTCCCGAATGTCATTGTGCCACTGCCGACCTCTACTCTGCTGTTTGAATCTACCTGTGTGATTGTGCCCCTCTGGCCCCAATACTGTTTTTGCCACCCCCAGAAAATTTTTGCCACCCGGGTTTCCTCATGCGTCGTGGCTGCTGCCGGGTCCTCCCCTGTGTCATTGTGCCATTTCTGACCTCATCGCTGCTGTGGCTGCTGCCGTGTCCTCCCACGGTCATTTTGCACTTTCTGAAACCATGCCCCCTTTCGTGCTGCGCCGTGTCCCCACACTGTGTCATTGTGCCACTGCCTGACCTCTGCTGCTGCCCCGGACCTCCGCTCTCATATTTTGCCATTCTGTGGCTTCCTCCTGTTTTGCCACCCCCCAAAAAATTGTTGGCCCCACTGCCTGGGAATCATGCTGCTGCGCCGTGACCCCTCCGCTCTCAGCATTTGCCCCTTCTGTGGTTCCTCCTGTTTTACCCACCCCCCCAGAAATGTCAAATTTTGCCCCTGCCTGTCCTCAAACGAGCGTGGTGCTGCGTGGGGCCTCCACACGTGTCATTGTGCCCCTTTCT
Organism: Phyllomedusa bahiana; assembly: GCA_025379985.1. Lineage (NCBI taxonomy): Eukaryota > Metazoa > Chordata > Amphibia > Anura > Hylidae > Phyllomedusa > Phyllomedusa bahiana. The sequence goes on from JAODAL010054382.1 coordinate 10,491, forward strand.
GACCTCATGCTGCTGCTGTGGCTGTTTCCGTGTCCCCCACACTGTGTCCCTTGTCCCCTGCCTGACCCATGCCCGCTGCCCCGTGACCTCCGCTCTCATCATTGTGCCATTTTTGGCTTCCCCCCGTTTTTTCCATCCCAGAATGTCTTGGCCACTGCCTGACCTCAGCTGCTGTCGCCGTGACCTTCCCCCCAGTCTTGTGCCATTTTTGGCTTCCTCCTGTTTTGCCCCCTCCAAATTCATTTTGCCACTGCCGACCTCATGCTGCTGTGGCGCCGCCGGGCACCCCACCCTGGCACTAAGTTGCCAAACCCGAGCTCTCACTTTTTTTTTTCCAGCTTTCGCTGGCTTTACTTTATCACACATTCCCCCTTTAGTTTTTTTGGGCAGTTTTTCCCCCTAAGTGCCCAGGGAATTTTATAGTGAAGCGATTCTAAGAGCGGCGGCAGTCATCGCGTGTCATACTAAAAACACAACATTGTATGAAGACCAAACCAAGCTCCCTCTGCATATTTAAGCATGGCACAACGTTCTACAGCACCCTGCAGGCTCTGTGCAGCCTGGAAATAGCTGTTTTTTAACGTGATTCGTGCCGAAGTAATTCGGAACGAAGTTATTTTTTGCAGAGAAATTCGGCGAAGTGAACGAAACGAATTTTGGGAAATTCGCGCATCTCTAGGTATGATGTCCAATTTTCCTGCGAGTTTCACCAGAGTTCAGATACAAGCACCAGATAAGTCATATACTGTATACACATCAAAGAAAATGTCATGAGGAGTATAAATTGCTAAATATAATAAAATATAATATAATGATAGCATTAGTTGTGTTTGGTATAACTCTATTACATGGGAGGTGTGGAAGGTTCTCAAAACAGCCAGCAGGACACCGATGCCCGAAACAATCTTTGGATGCCATCTGGTGTTTTAGACCAGCAAAAATGGGAAAATTGCAACATGCTTTACTCTCTTGTTCATGTCCAGGAATGCCTCAAACATATACTTAGAACAAAATAAAACCCAATTAAGACTGTCATGTTCGTTAGATGCTTGTGGTCCTAAGTGGCACTGCACCTTTACAATGGAAACAGCAGCAGTTGTAAGGCAAAACAAGTCAGAGAGAAACAATCAGAGCAATTTTAACACGGAGAACAGATGGAAACAGATAATACAAATGGAAAGTGTACACACAAAGATTAAAGCTTGAGCAGAACACAAAAAGGTCAACCCCAATCTGTGGGAACTGGATCAAAATGTAAACATGCAAATAATATGCAAACAAAGCGCGCAATCTGCCATAATGCCGTAATTATCTTTGTCTTGCTCACGAACGAATCGTATCTTGTTAGAATAATCTTTGCTAATGTGAAGCTCATATTTTGTTCTGTAGACTCATAAGATTAATCAGCATGAGAACTAGTAAAGCAGAATGTGGAGGCAAATTTTAACCTCTTCGTTTGTGTGAATGGTGTCAAACAGTGCTTTAATACATTGTACTTGCCTATGTGGTTCTGAAGGTGCTAATTCAAGTTTTTACCAAACAGCAGCAGGAACAACTTGTGTGAATTGCCATGTTATAATTTCATTATAATTTCTCCATCATATGGGTGTTATGTGTTGTCTTGAAAATTTTGGCTCTGATATTGCTGTAGGCTTGGACTGGCCCACAGGTGCAGGCGAAACCCCCAGTGGGACCATGGGCATGGCTGACCTTGGGCTGCTATTTAAGGACAAAGGTAGTGAAAGAGGCAGAAAACAATAGGCGGGGTGCAATAGTCATGTATAATCATGTACAGTAGCTGTAGGACGGGCTCCAAGAATCAAGTTCACTAGTGGATCTTAAGCATCCCAGTAGGAAACTGGTTAGCATATCTGAACATTATATGCACAATAACAACATTTAATCAAATATATAAATTCTATATTTTCTGAGGGCACCTGCCACAACAAAGGTAACCCGTACAAGAACCTATAGGGTGTCTAAAATCTCCATAAAGCCTTGTGCAAGATAGACACAAAGGGTGGCATGTATGAACGGTGCTCCGCCAGAAGTCTGCCGTATTTTTAGCCCGACATCAAGCACAGCCCAGTTCACAATACTTAAAAAGCCTCCCGTACGACAGTATGAAGCGCATTACAGATTGCCTGCAACACTTTGTAATGCATCTGATTTCAGGGGGCGTGCGGGAGTCAGGGCTCACTAAAACCATACAAAGCTACACATTTATAGCTTTGTTACGGCAATTCTAGGCGCATTACTGCTGGAACAGGCAGACCATTTTCAAAGTGGTTTACCTGAGCCAGAAGGGTCGTATTAGCACTAGAATGCGCCTGATTTATAGAGTGGGTTCATAAATCAGGTGCATACTATATTAATATTATGCACATGAAAATTGGCGTTTAAATACCAAGGGCGACATGTATGATCGGAGTTGCGCCCTTTTTCCGATCCGAATCCCCTGTCGGACGCAGGGATGCGGTGTTAGGCGCAACCTTTGCCACTTTCCGGTCAACCGGAGCGCGAGCTACTTTGTCCCATTGTAGTCTATGAACAGATCGGGGCACTGAAATCTCAGCTCCGTGCGGCATGGAGTATTAGTAAATAAATAGTTTTTATTAAGTGTAAAACATTCTCTGTAAAAGAGCTAAAACCTTCTATAGCAAGCCCACGGTAGCTCAACCAATCAGCTCTTTTCTGCCTTTTTTACTGTATTTTGAACTGTCGACAGAAACCAGCCAATCAGAATATGAGCGACAGTGAACCATTATAACCTATGGAGAAGTATCGACCAATCTATAAACATATAGAAATAAAATCCATAGCAACGCGTTTGTCGCCATCACCAGCGCAATATCAGGTATTGGGATATTGTAAATTACCGGGAAATACAGTAATTCAAACTCTGTAAGCGCTTCTCATTGGTCGGCAGAAACCAACCAATCAGAATAGGAGCGACAGTGAACCATTACAACCTATCGAGTAGTATTGACCAATAACATTAAAAGTCCCGCATTGCGCCTAAGTCCCGCACTGCGCCTCACACTCTGGCGAGGCGCAGTGGACTTTACCCAGCATGCATGAGCGCAGCTCGGGCGCCGACATACATGAGGCGCAGCTTTCGCTTGAAATCGGCCGAAAACGTGCGCTCCGACGCGGCGAGATTCATACATGCCGCCCCAAATAGGGAAAATGACAAATACTGTCCTATGGAAAAACACACCACAAAAAACGATACAAGTAGTGTAAAACACCATGAATAAGGACATGTCATCCGAAATGCGTAGCTGGAAGTGCGCGTTGGTTTCAACAGTTAGCACTGCGCATGTTACTTCATCGGAACGACACTGCACTTGTCAGCCAGGTAAAAAGACAAAGACAGCATCAGATACACCAGCCAGACAACTCAAAAATACATGAGGTATCGAGGCTATGATAAATAGATAGATAGATAGATAGATAGATAGATAGATAGATAGATAGATAGATAGATAGAAAATCATCACTATCAAGGATAGGTATATCAAGGTATAAAAAAAACCTAGCGTCTTTAAAATAAGGCATACCTGAAAATAGTGCATAGATGATAGCATATACGTAAACCTCTCACACTTAGATTACATACTGGCACAAAGAATACACAATATCCATATACACACACCACTTAGTATCCTAAAAATCAAGACTTGGTATATCAAAATAGACAGGTAAAAAATACTTGGTGGGGGTCGTACCATATCAGAAAACAATATACTGATAAATGTATTTACAATAATAACAGGTGTTCAATGGATTCAGCAGAATATTGAGAAATTTATGACTGTATTGAAAGAGTGTAAGCATAAGCAATTTATCAAAGACCCTTCTGAATGTAAAGAGAACTGTACATATGATCATTTTAACAAGGCCACATTTGCACCTGTTTCCCAACAAAATCAATCAGAGACCGGTGTTCCTTTTTTAGAGGGCACGAGGCCCCAAGAGACAACTAAGACATAATTGATATGGCAGGGGAAGGGTGTTCCTCTTAATCTACTGATGTTAGAAATGTATTATCCAGAGTCCTCACCAAGATAGAGCTGGGTGTATTAAGAAAAGGACTGTCATTTGTCCCAAATACACATTAAGAGATTTTGTTTGGGAACAATTTAAGTGGAAAAAATTCTTCAAATTACAGGAGGATAGAAAATGCCTAGAACTAGGCATAGATTCCAATGATTTTCCTAGTGTTGCTGTGTTGACTTCATTATTGTAGGGACCCCACTTGAGAGGGACCCCACTTTGGGACCCTTCTTGTCCTGCCAAAATAGGAGTACAAAAAACCCTCCCTTGTCAGATGACAATATTAATGTCTTTACTAAAATTGTATGTGAGACAATTGAGAAACTTGTAGTTGATTTTCATCCTGACCCTTTTGAAAGAGAACCACAGAACCTTATGACCAGATTAAAACCTTTTAACCCACCGCGGTCAAAATAACATGGCTCTTTGTTTTTTCTCTCCTCACCTTCTCAAAGCCATAACTTTTAAAAATCTTTTTACCTGGTGGTTAAAGCTCCTTGCCACCATTAGGACATAACATACATCCAGGTACAGAAAGGGGTTAAAAAGAGAGGGTACCCAAAGAAAATAATCTGCCAGGCATACCAACATGCTTGTAGCCTGGATTGTACATTTTTGCTTCAGACTACCAAAATCAGATGACTTAAAAGTACGGATAGTGGGTACTTTTGAGAACACAACTGGACAGATAAAGGACATCTTATGGATGTACTGGCCTATATTGACACATTATCCTATTATAGCAGACCTCGTTGATGAACCTCCAGCAATTACATGTAGAAGAGGATGTAATATCCAAGATATATTGGTGCAAAGTTACTAAGTTCCCCATCTCTACCAAAATTGTGGCTTTCATGTAAAGTGAATGGCACATTCAAATGTGGATCTTGCAAGGCTTGCATATTTATTCATGTCACTTAACTGTTTAGCTGTGTATCCACAGGCAAATTATATAAACTGTTTGGGTTTGCCAACTGCAAAACGAAGGTAGTAGTCTATCAATGTACATGTAACATGTACATATGTGGGCAAGACACAGCATGAATTTAGATGCTGTGTTTTGAAACATGTCGGTGATGTCGAGTATGCTTGGGACATGCTTGGGTGGTGTCACAGGCAATGGTAGTGGATCCTCTGGACCACCACAAGCGATGGTGTAAGCCACGCCAGGGAGCAGAATCTAAGTAGGTCCCGGTTTTCACCAGAGCCCGCCGCAAAGCGGGATGGACTTGTTGCGGCGGGAGTCTACCAGGTCGCTTCCACTAACGTGACTTGCTTGCGGAGGCAGCCGAGGTGTAGCGTGGTACAAAATCGTAAGGCAGGCTCGTAGTCGGGGACAGACAGGAGGGTCAGGGCAGGCGGCAAGGTTCGTGGTCGAGGACAAGCAGGAAGGTCAGGGCAGGCGGCAAGATTCGTGGTCGAGGGACGGAGGCAAATGCTACGGTACACGGTAATCAGAACAAGACTTCAGGTACGCTTTCTCAGTAGGCTAAATGGCACTAAAGATCCGGCAGGGTAGCCAGGAAGAGGCAGGCTTAAATAGGGGTAGCGGCCGGCAATAGCAAATTACCGGCGCGCCTGCCCTTTAAATTTAACACTGCCATCGCGCGCGCGCCCTAGGGAGCGGGGCCGTGCGCTGCGGCACTGAGCCTACAGCAGGAGCGTGGCCGGATAAGTGTACAGGGGGACAGGCAGGGGAACGAGCGCGCCCGCGACCCGACATGCGGGTCGTGGCACCGCACTGCAGCGGGACACGGATGTGTCTGCAACCCGGGATAAGGCATCCATGACAGGTGAAAAGACACATGAATGATTGTCATAAAGATAACCCCAGAGATATCCTGTTCTCTGTTTAGGAGATTGTCTTGCCAATTTTCTGAGAAAGATCCTTCAGCAAAAGGTACAATGGATCTCTCATTTGAAGACAGTAAAACCACATGGTTTGAATAACGCTATTTCAATTATCTCATACATTGAATAAAAGTTAGTCTGTATATTTTGACATGCTTAATCATTGTATGTTGGTATTGATAAATCCATTGAACACCAGTTATTATTGTAAATACATTTATGAATATATAGTTTTCTGATACGGCAGGACCCACTGTAGGACCCATTTTTACCTGTCTATTTTGATATACAAAATCTTGTTTTTTTGGTTGCTGGGTTGTGTGTGTATTTTCACTGACATGCGCAGTGTCGTTCCCATGGAACAACATGTGTAGTGTTAACTGTTGAAGCCAGTGTGCACTTCTCATTACACATATCCAGTAACACGCGCAGTCAACACACAGGGTTCAACATGCGTCCGGACCAGGTATTTAAGATGGTAGCAAGGTGGATTCAGCCAGCCATGCACTGCACTCTCAACTACTATCTACTAACTACGTACGAGCGGTAATCTATTGACACATAGGTGGTATGTACCAGGAATCAATTTCATCATCTATGTCACACAATATGGGTATGTGATTCTCCATCTTTTTCAAGCGTATACTATCAGGATATGATTCTTGCTATGTTTGACCCCTCCATATTATTTGGACGGTGGTATATATCTCTTGCACATCTTATTTATTACCCATGCACACACCATTATGTCTTTGTATGTTATCTGTTCTCTCTGATAAACCTTTGCTTATAGGGGAAACACATGGGAAATTGTTATTTTTTTGAGGGGCAGTTAAGACTGATGTCCTCTTGTATATCAAGATAGAAGTTATTGAACTATAGAGTGTTTTACACTCCTTGTATCCGTTTTGTGGTGTATTTTTCTGTAGGGAAGTATTTGGTTTTTTCTACTTTGTGTATATCTTGACCAAGGCCTAAGGGAGATTGTAGACACCCTATATGGATGGGATCCTGTACGGGATCACCCTTGTTGGGACGGGTGCTCTTTCTTGCTAGGCAGGGTTATTGTCTATAATTGATTGGTTCCCAGTCTTTAGTGTATGGGAAGTATAGATACTTTTTGGTGTTATTTTCATGTTATATTTTTAATACCATGTTTCAATAAAAGCTAAGTCTTAGATGTGCTATTGTTGTAGGGTACACACTATATTGATGGTGCTTTGAATACTTATTGTTGCCCCGACCTAAATCTGTGAAAAGACCCCCCCCTGCAACGACTTGGGTCTTGTGTTGGATTTTTTTCTTATTTTTATAGCGTAAACATATTTCACAGCACTTTAAAATGTAGAAAGTATAAATACAGACGGAAAAAAAAAAACTGAGAAAAAAAGCTACTAAATGATCAAACTTGAGTGTGAAACCAAAACTTTTTATTTCTTCGTAATTTATTTTGTCAAACTATGGACCTGAGTGAGGGCTTTGTGAATACGAAAGTGTAGCCTTTATTTGTACGGTTTTACGATACATAAGCATTCTTATCCCTTTTTTCAATTCTTTGGCAATGCAAAATGACCATAAAACTTAATTTTTGTGGCAGAATTACTTATTTCTTCTACATTATTATTATGTTCACTATATGGAATAATTGATGTTATATTTTAATAGATGCATCAGTAGCAATTATGTGTAACTTTTTTATGTTTTTTATTTGTAAAATGGCAAAAATGGGTTGTTTTGAACTTTCCTTTTTTTTTTTTTACTTTAACATTTAATCACCCAAGGGACTTGAACATGCAGTCATTTGACCATTTGTCTCACATACAGCAGTCCACATTTTCTGCCTTATATGGGATTTTCATTGATCTCCTCTTACTACCATGACAGGTCATAAACGCCTCTGAATACCATGGCAACTGAACAACACCCCACAATTGTGCCTCGGCAGATTGTGGCCCTACATTCTATTTATTTAGACATTGATGTTGACTTCACTATCAAATGTAAATGGATCAGAGCTGTCTCCGATCTTGGCAGCTAGTGGTGGTTGCCAGCTATATCTAACAGCTGGCACCTGCCATGTATTGAGTGGCTCAGTGCGTGAGCCTGCTTCATACTCATTTGCATGAAGGGGTTAAACACAGTTGAAGCAGAGTTTAGCAAGACCATGACATCATGGCTTTTGATGTTGTATGCTCTAATCTTTATGCAAAGGCCATTGAAAAGCATTGAAAAACCTGAGACAGAATTCTGCAATTACCTTACGGCCAAACAGGGATTGCCTGCTCACATTCTCTGGTGCTCATCCGATTTCAGCGATAAGGACTATAATCACATTAAACTAGGAATGCCAGTGTGAGCTCCTCAGGCCTAGCAGATGCTAAACTGTTCTCCTTGTTCCGTTACTGTCTTCTTAACCTCTTCCTGACATTAGAGTGGGAAGTGACTTCCCACAAATAGACGTATAGGTACATCCTGGACATCGTGCGGGCTCTCAAGTGAGGCTTGTATGATCGTAACATGGGACCAGCTGTATATCAATTGCAATTGAAGACGCTAAGGGAAAGACAAAGGGAGGGAGCACCTGTGGTGTATTCATGGACTTTGATGGCTTCTCTGACCACGCGATAACCTTACTAAGGCTTCCGGGCTGTCTGTGATGTCACTAAGCCTGGCCATTCCCTGTAGGCATTGCCGGACATAATGATTGACAGTTTCCATGACAGACCCATTCTAGAGATAATGCAGATAACATCTCTAGAGTTAGCACCAGGGGTGTACCTAGAACTCTTATCATTTATACCTTCGGTATCTGAGAACTCATATTACATTAATATATAGTAGAAAGACACAAATTTGTTATTATCTATAAAAATTTACAACATTTTTGTACTTACGTGGGCTACCTGAACCTTTGGGGCCATTATGGCTATAGTTTTGCCCATGACTAGTACCTTTCAGATGTTTATTGTCTGAGATAGGAATACCATTTTAAATGCAAATGTCATCACTGGACTCTTCGATGTACATCACAAAAATCAAAAGAGAAGCCTGGTTTATTTAATATAACAAGCAGATGCTGAGATGCAAGTCATATTTTACACATGGCATGAGTGATTGGAATGAAATTATATATACCGTAATTGGATTTCACTAGACAGGTCTGATATGGTGATGACTACAGATGGGCGAATCGATTCTAACGAAGTGGAATTCGTTTAGAATTTCAGGAAAACTTCGGTTCGGAACGAAGTCGAACTTTGGGGTACTTCGGGTGAACGAAGTGTGCTTTTCATTGATAAAATGGCTGCGAGCACATGGCGCTACATGGGGCAAAGCACTCTGGGAGGAAGAAGGGCATAGCCTGCATGACATGTGCAGAGGTGAAGCCAATCAGAGACCGGCGGGATTCTGTGACGTCACCGACGCCGGGAGCTCACACTCCTCTCACTGTGCTCATCAGGGAAGGTGCTGCCGCGGCTGATAGCTCTTAGTGAAGAATTGATTTTTATATAGCGATTTCTGTGGGGGGTCTCAGCTTGTCTAAGAGATTGTTCTCTTAATGTGCTATTTCTAATTTTATGGGGTATTGGATCTGAAATCCAGTGTGCGTACACTGCAGCTGCATAAACATTCAATAGCCAAGTGGGATCTAAGCCAGTTCCTGTTGTATTCATTTAAAGAAACACATTTTTACAATACAATACCACTTCATTTTTGGCTGCTCAATTCTATTGCGCCATTTACATCCAGGGGTTAATTCAGCGATGGAGTATTTGCTGTTGTTCTGACCCCAAGAAACCTAATTCCACAGCAAAGGTAATTACAACTGTAATCTCTTGATGTGTGGCTAGAATAACACGCAATTGTAACACGCGTACAAAGCACTATTTTGTGGGCATCAAATATCATTGGCGCAATTTACATCCAGGGGTTAATTAAGCGTTGTTTTGCTGGTGTTTGACAAAAATAAACCGTCTTTTTCCAACGCCAAACTATATAAATTTTTCCTGTAGCCCTAATTCAACAGCAAAGGTTTACATCAACTGTAACTCTTGTTGTGTGGCGTAGAAAACACGCAATTGTAACACGCTACAAAGCGACTAGATTGTGTGGCTCAATTCTTTGGCACAATTTACATCCAGGGGTTAATTAAGCGTTGTTTTGCTGGTGTGCTGACCCTAACAAACCGTCTTTTTCAACGCCAAATATATAAATTTTTCCTGTAGCCTAATTCACAAGCAAAGGTTAATTTCAACTGTGATCTCTTGTTGTGTGCCTTAGAAAACACGCAATTGTTCATGCTACAAAGCTACTATTTATGTGCGGCTCAATTCTTTGGCGCAATTTACATCCAGGTTAATTAAACATTGTTTCTGGTGTGCTGACCCCAAGAAAACCTATTCACAGCAAAGGTTAATTACAACTGTATCTCTTGTTGGTGGCGTACAAAACACACCAATGTAACACGCAACAAAGCTTCCTATTTTGTGTGGGCTCAATTCTTTGGCGCATTTTATATCCAGGGGTTATTTAAGCGTGTTTTGCTGGTGTGCTGACAAAACTAAACCGTGCTTTTGCAACGCCAAAATACTATAAATTTATCCTGTAGCCTAATTCACAAGCAATAGGTTAATATTACAACTGTAATCTCTCGTTGTGTTGAGGTAGAAAACACGCAAATGTAACACGCTACAAAAGCTTACTAGTTTGTGCGGCTCAATTCTTTGCGCAATTTTACAGCCAGGGTTAATTAACATTGTTATTGCTGGGTGGGTTTTTTTGTCTGACAAATAAAAACCGTCTTTTTTAAACGCCAAAATATAATAAATTTTCATGTAGCCCTAATTCCACAAGCAAAAGGTTTAATACACTGTATCTCTTGTTGTGTGGCGTAAGAAAACACTGCAATTGTAACCCGCTACAAAGCTACTATTTTAAGCGGCTCAATTCTTTGGCGCAATTTACATCCAGGTTAATTAAGCGTTGTTTTTGCTGGTGTGCTTGACAAAAAAACCGTCTTTTTCAACGCCAAAATATATAAATTCATGTAGCCTAATTCACAAGCAAAGGATAATTACAACTGAAACTCAATGTTGTGGTAGCGTAGAAAACACTCAATAGTAACACGCTACAAAGCTACTAGTTTATGCGGCTCAATTCTTGCGCAATTTAACACCAGGGTAATTGAGCGTTTTTGCTGGTGATCAGACACAATAAACCGCTATTTCAACGCCAAAAATAAATAAATTTTTTCCTGTAGCCTAATTCACAAGCAAAGTAATATATAACTACGATCTCTTGTTGTGTGGCGTCAGAAAACACGCAATTGTAACACGCTACAAAGCTACTAGTTTGTGCGGCTCATATTTTTGCGCAAATTTACATCCATTGGTTTAATATAGCGTTTTTTGAGCTGGTGGCTGACAAAAAATAAACCGTCTTTTTCAACGCCAAAATATATAAATTTTTCCTGTAGCCTAATTCACAAGGCGAGGATGAACAATTTGAGGAGGGCAGTCAGCAGCTACTTGGCAGCGAGGAAATTCGGCCAATATCGCCTGCTTCTTGCAGTAGGCGGCAAAGTATAGATGTGGAGAGTGGCATGGGAGTCAAGTGTGAGAGGTCAGCCTCGCATACCCACGACCGGTGATGATGACTGCAGGACGATGAAACAAAAAAATATTATGTAGCCGACCGCACTTGGGTAGCGGTGAGGCAAGGCTTCATCTCGTCAGAGAAGAGGGCTTCAGCTTGCGCGTCAGCAGCAGCGCAGCCACAGTGGGTCGGGCCGAGAGGTCAGCAGGATAGCAGCAGTGTGGAGGTCGGGCGCAAGCGGCCCGGGTAAAAAACCCCGCTTCGCAAGTCCAAAAAGTAGCGGCACAGGTGCTGCATCGAGGCAGCGGCCGCAGTATGTCACTCATTCGGAGTGTTTGGCGGTAACATCCGATACTCGTCGGTGTGGCAGTTCATTGCTAAGACACCGAGGAGCCGAATATGGTATATGTAAAATCTGTTGGCAGAAAGTGAAGCGTGGCCAGGGAGCTAACGTGTGCACCACGGCCCTGCGTCAACACAGCACGTCACAATCCGGTGGCCTTGGGAGAAAACGTGGCTCAGTATGTGGTGGTCCATCCCTGCCAACGCACTACAGCAGCAGCAGCAGCCGCCCAGTGAGCAATGCATGACCATTGCAGCCAGTCATAGGATCCACCACCCCTCTGCAGAAGGAGCTGTTTCTCTTTGATATCATCTCCCGGTCCAGATGCTTCCTCTCCTCGCTACTCATGCGGCGCCAGCAGTCGTCAGCAGAGGCGATTGTCAAAGAGACAACAGTATGCGATTCACCATCCAAAGGTGCATGCAGCGACCGTGCTCCTGTCAAAGTTGTTGGTACTGCGTCCCTCCCTTTCCTAATGGTGGACTCAGCACCGTTCAGAGAACTAATGGCTTGTGCCGAGCTTAGAATGAGATTTCCAAGCGGAATTTCTTTTCACAAAAAGGGTGGGCCATGTACCAGCACTTCAATAAATATTGAAGATCAGAAGGTGGGTCATTCCTTGAGGCTTATCGTTTGTTCCAAGGTCACGCAGCGCGGACGTCTGGAGCTGTAACAACGGTCAGTGCCCATTACACGTCCTTTACGGCCCACTGGTGAAAGTGCTTCCAGCCAAGGCAAACCAAACAACTTGGACAGGAGGACGCCGCTTTTCTCCTCCACGTTGTCAAACCAGCTCACCTGCGCCAATGTCCACCTCCTCCTCTTTCCACCCACCACCACCATCTCAGCCTCCACCAGTACAGCACCATCATACCACATGTGTAGGGCACAGCGGTGTCACGCAGTTCTACACCCTGCTTGCCCTCAGGCGAACGAAGTCACACAGGGAGGAACTTCTCCGCGCCATGCAGCAAAAATCGATGTGTGCTTTTCTCCACGCCAATGCAAAACGAACCAAAATGACGACAATGGGAGGAACATGGTGTCGCGCTGCTCCGAGGAGGGATGGTCCATGCCCGTGCATGGCCGCACGTGTTTCAAGTCTGGTTGTGACAAGGGTCCTGAAGTCTCCACCGATCTTCAGAACATTCTGAAAATGGCCAGGAAAACTGTGCATGCACTATTACCATTCGTACAAAGCGCAGGAACACCCCCTCGAGTTGCCGCGGAGAATGCCCTCCCCCCAACACACTCTGATATGAATGTTTCCACCCGTTGGAATTCCACCCTGCCATATTTTATTTATATTTATTTTTTGTTGGAACCGACTGTAGGAAACAGAGAAAGGCCAATAACGATTTTTTGATGATCCAGGCAGACAGAAGTACTCCCCTGTGTAACATGATGTCACTCCATGAGCTCATGCGGGACACCTGCCGTTGTTAGGCCATACGAGAGGCGACGTTATTTGTCAGTCGCCAGGACTACGGGAATGAATAACATCATTCCACTTTCTTAATGTCCTGAACAGATGCTGAAAAATCTGTCTTGGGGGGGTGGGGGTTTTTTTTTGTGTGTGGGTTTGTTTTGGTTTGGGCAGGGACTGGAGACGTGGCGACTACATCTCGTGGCCACATGATCCGGGGGGACTGAAATGGAGGAGGAGGAGGAGAGGACATTCGAGCAGAAGCATTGGCTGTGAAATGATGGATTTTCTACCAGTGACAAGAGAGAGGAGCAGGAGCAGCTGGAAGAGGTGGATGGATATGAGAAGACAAGGCAGATGACCCCCAGCACCGTGGCAGTATACAGTGGAAATGGAGAAGGAGCCCTCTTCAGTCACTTGAGCAGATTGCCCGCAGCATGCTTATTTGCCTGCTAGTGACAGCCAATAGTCAGCATCCGGCAGAGAATGACTTCTGGCTCTCCCACCCTATTGAGAACCTCCGCTACCGTCCAAAATGGACCTTTTTCCCAGCATTGAGAGGAAGACAAACTCAAATACTATAGGGAAACCCTCCGTAATCAGTGGCTGCTGCCATGTGCGGCATCGTCCCTCCTCTCTACAGGTCTGACCGGGGGGTTCCCTCAGCGCTCACGTCTACTGCCCACGGCTGCTGGGGGAAGGTGGGGGGGTCAGGAGCAGTACCAGCTCCCATCAGTATACCTAATCTGGAGTCACTGAAGAGCACTTCCTTACCCGCCTAGTGGAGGAGGGCAGTCGCCAGCAGCAGCAGCACAGACCTGGAGCAGTCCCTGAACCCAACAGGTTGTGGCCTACTTGGACAGCACTCTGCCACCTCCGTTAGAAGTCCCACTGGACTAATG
>JAODAL010054383.1:0-24666 GCA_025379985.1 Phyllomedusa bahiana
GGGGGCGGGTAAAAAAAAAACTAATACATATAAACTTGTGAAAAGGTTCAGGAAAAGGCCCTGTTCCCGGCTTAAAAGGGGCCCGTTTTCGGTCCGTAATTACGCGCCGAAGTGCGCCAATTAGGGGCCGAAAATGGCCCATTCATTACGGTAATTCACGTTTCATAGGAAATAGGGGTTTTCGTTCCTCCCCCCCGCCGGGAATGCGGGGGGGGAAAATTGAAATGCACTTTCTAGCGGCGTTCGCGCCGTAGCAGTGTTTGTCTATGGGCCGGCGAAGTGCCGGGCCCCCCCGCCCGCCCCCGCCCCCGCCCCCCCCCCGGCCCCCCGGCGTAATTGCGGGCGTAATTAAACTGCCGCAATTAAGCCGTGGAACATAGCCAAAAGAGGTCAGCCTGTCGTGCAAAGGGGACCATACGCCGAACTGCATCAAATTTGGCTGCATGACTGATGTCCCAGAAGGAAGCCCACAAACAATATTCTGAGGACAAGCAGGCTAAGGACACGAATTACTGGAACCATGTCCTGTTGTTTGATGAGACCAAGATAAACGTATTTGGTTCTGATGGGTAAAAGGTATTGGCGGCAAAAAGGTGGGGGTACAAAGCAAGTGTGTCTTGCGTTTGTAAAGTTTGTGGGGGATTGTATGGTTTGGACCGCATGGTGCTCCCCGGCTGTGGGGGTACATTTTCATTGATGTAACCAGGGAAATCAACAGTTACTGTCAATACTGTCTCCGCCCTTAAAGGGATTGTTCCTACTTGATTCAGCTACCACAGTCCTGTTTTCTTGAGTTCAGGGGGTGTTACTGGCTAACTGGCTGCAGTAGAAAACCGGCTGTAGCTTTAGCGCCGCACTGGCAGCCAACAGGAGAAATCAAAAAAGGTTATAGCTATACGACCACAGGAGCTGATGGCCCCCTCAAAGAGGGGTATCTCAAATAGGTAGGATTGTTAAGGAAACCTATTTCAAAATGACTTGTTTTTGCAAGTTCTTTAAACATAAAAAGCATCCTTGTAGTGAGAAACCCCTTTTAAACCTATTGAGCATTTTGGGGGATCCTCACATGGAAGATGGAGGAGCGCGGTCCTAACATCCACAGTCTGATGCCATCCTGCACGAAAAGGAAGCCTAGTGCCCCATCCCCAAGAGAATGAAGGCATTTTTTGGAAAAATAACGGGGCCACAAAAAAATATTGACATTTGGGCACTACTTCTTTGCTGTGTCTGGTTTTTTTTCTTTTTTTTTTTTTTCAAAAGAGCTTTATTTTAAAAAAATGCACATAAGAAACAACAGTATCAACCCAATTGAGGTATACATTCTACTGAAGAAAAAAAAAAAAAAGGAGTTAAATAATCAAGAGACATCACTTTCAAGTAAGTTTGAAGGTTTAAAGATACTTGGTATTTTCAGAATCACAGCTAGCTCGATCAAAAAAGCTAATGATTTGCAGTTTTGGGAAACAATCATGCAGAAAAAAAAAGTATTGATTTGAAACTGTGGGTATATCTATTTTATAAAAAAAACAGTAAAAAACAGACAAAAGAAATAAGTCAACAGGAGGTGTTAAATACATCGGGGTTTAAAAGTACCAGGGGACAAAGCATCAGCCGGGTGAAGCTCCGGATGCGTCAATCCGTGGGATAGTGGGGTATTATATCAATGCCAGAGAGACCCGGGTCCATTTAGGATAAAAGGCTACCAAATCAGGGGAGCAGTTCCAAGGGAGCCCGACACGACCCTATCCGCCCTTTTAAAAACGCATCGACCCCGTGAATCCCCACCCAATCCTCCCACTCTTCCATACCGATCAAAACCGTCGCTCCAAAACCCCCCCTTATTTCCTCCATGCGCGGGAATTTAAGAATCTCTTGAAACCAGTCAGCCACGTGGGAACCTGTGCGAGCCCCTTTCTGGGAATCAGGTTTAGCTGCCGCAGCAAAAATTTAAAAATTTCCTTTAAAGGATCTCGGGGCTTAGAGGTGGGATGTAAAGCAAAAAAACCGTAGGAATTCTGCAGTGATACACCCGGATGTTAAATCGGTCAAGCACTTTTCCCCAGAAGGGCTAAAGGGCTCACAGCCCCACCAGTTTGGGGGGTCATCTTTCCCCGTCTCCCTTCCACACCTAAACGGGATCCCGCCCCCCCCGGGGTTTGATTGCATGAAGCAATTTCGGTACCCTGACCAACAGGATAGAACTTTAAATTAATTTCTTGACCCTACAAAAAAATGAGGCCTTTTTAACATAAGCAATTTTTTAACCAAATTCCTTCCCGGTAATAGAGCTTTTTTATTTTTCCCTGTTCCCAGGTGAGGGGAATTGTGGGCCTAAATGACCCTAAACCTCAGTTGTACAGAGTGGAGATAAATGTATTGGCGCTTACCCTGGGGATAACTGCTCAAAAAGCGGGTTTTAACTGTGAGTTAGCCCCACCAATCTTGTTAGTGACAAAGTAATGTTGCAGTTGTGGGAAATTGCAACCAAAAAATTGGGGAGCGTTTGGGTGTCGGCACGAACATCGTAATTTAAATTTGAGGAGGGGGTCAAAAGTCTTTGATGCGCAGCCCTTCGCGGTTTATCCCCATTAGCAGAAATTTTTGAGAAATATAAATCCCTGGGATCCCCCGATTGGTACATGGGCCCCCGGGGGAAATACACCCCATATTTCTTCCCATGAGGCGGAAAACAGATAGCGTAATCGGAAATTAGAGGCATCTCGCAATTTAAAAACCTGGCATAGTGGCCACCAAAGGTGGGGTGGAAAGCACTCCCGCCTATCCGCTCCTCAATCTAACCACTTTTTGGGGGTGGGGCAAGAACCAGTCAACTACTCTATGGCATTACCCGCCTAAATATAATTAAAAGGTCTGGTAGCGCAAACCCCCCCTTTTTCTTTTTTTCCTTTCAGGAAAAACCTTGCAACTCTGGGCCCTTTTTTTGTCCCCCCAAAAGCGCCGTATGCACCCATTCAGGCCCCGGGAAAAATTTGTTGGGTAATCAATCGGATGGTCGGGAAAAAGAAACAAAGGGCCGGAGGATATTCATTTTAATAATTTATCCTTCCCTACCCCCTGAAAAGCTTCTCCCCCATCTAGCCAAGTCTCCTTTAATACATGTCAGCAAAAAGCAAAATTTAAGTCATGGGTTCAATTATAATTGCTTGTAATCTGAACCCCTAAATAAGTGAAAGATTCACCACCCAGCGAAAGGGATACTGGTTTCCCCAAGAGGCCTACTCCCCTGGGGTGTAAGGTAAATTTAGCCCCATGCTTTTGGGAATAATTCCCCTTTAAAATTTAAGTTTCCATAGAGATTTGGAATCCATCAGGGGGCACAGCGAAGCCTCAGGTTCAAAATTATAAAAATTGCAGATCCCCCGGGAATGCGCACATTATGGTCTCATTTTCCCACTTTAATACCCTTAACCTCCCTGCCCCCCTGATGGACTGCAAAAGGTCCCCATAGAAAAAAAATAAAGGATGGGAGAGGGGACACCCTGCCTCGGCCTTAAAATGCAGAACGGGGGAGAAAGAGGGCCCCAAATTTTTTGGGAAAAAATTTTAAAAAAAAAAAATTTTTAACATTCCCGAGCCCGGGCCACGTCGAGGGGGCCATCTCATAAAGTGAATCTACCCTGTCAAAAACCCTTTTTTCCCGCGGCAAAAGGGCATTGCGGGGTGCGGTTTTCTCACGGGTGGATAAGGGAGAACGCTTAAAAAGGTTGTCTCGTGCCTCTCTTCCCACCCAACCCTCCCTGATCAGTTTTATCAATCCGGAGGTAGAGTTTAATCTGATCCAAGCAATGTCGCGTAAATTTTGTATCTACTTTTTACAGAGATATGGTCTAAGTGGGACGGGCCAAGGGGCCCTTTCCCCGGGCTTCAGAATCATGGTGATGGGGGCCTCAGGAAAGGGGGGGGAAAAAGGCTTTGTAGGTGACACAGTTTTAAAGGAGGTCACTTGGCTTGACAATTTTCCCTTAGGGGTTTAAAGAATTTGGCAAAAGCACTGGGCCGGGGCTTTTTTCCCGGGGGGGAAGGCTGAGATTGCCTCCCAACTCACTTTGTGTGAATGGACCCTCCAGCGCCTGTAACCTGATAGGGTAAATTTCCCGGGAAGGAGCCGAGGTCGAAATGCATCTAGGTCGGGGTTTGTGAAGGGGACTACCTCGAGTAGATACTGCAGGGGCAATTTTATAGAGGGTTTTATAAAACATGGAAGCTATTCATTTTTTCTGAATTTTTCTGAACGATTCCCCTTGTTTATTTTAATAGCAAGGACATATAGGGGGGCTCTTTTTGTCCCTCAACCCCTTCCCATACCTGCTGGGTCTGTTCCCCCAAATTTGTTTGAACCCCCCAAAACTGTCTGAATCTACATTTTTCCTCTCCTACCGGAGGATCTCATCTTAGTGTGATAAAGTTTCCGGGGAGGGCAGTTCTGTCGGGGTTTTTTTTTGACCGCTCCACTGCAAGTTTGTCAGCAGAGAAGACAGTTTCGCCGCCGCCTTTCCCCTCTTTAACCTAGTCCATGCCGAATTAAAAAAACACCACAAGCGTACATTTTAGGGTTTCCCATTTTTAATTTGCGGTGAATAGGATCTGGGAGTGTCACCAAAATGCTCAATTGTTGGTGTAAATGGGCCAAAAAAACCCGAGTCTTTAAGGAGGACCTTTAAAAGTCCCATTAAATTTTTTTTGTACATGCCTGAAGACTCTTTCCCACAGTGGACTGGGGCGTGATGACAACAAAATGTTTTCCCAAATTGATGTATACCTAACATTTAGGGAAGGCATGTTGACCAGATATAGTAAAACCTATTTATTGGTGTGAGGGTGTGAATAAAGTAAAATCTCGGTATTGGATACAACGCCCCCGGGCATCGACGATTGCAAGCATGTAAAGCTTTTTTATTTTGTTTCAACTTATTTAAGGGCACGAAGAGTGCCGCCCGAAGTTCTTTTCCCGGGTTAATGCTATGTTGAAATCCCAAAGAATAATTCTTCCTTCGTTATGGGTTAAGGCCCATCTAAAACCGATGGAGAAAGGAAAAACTTCCTATTTGGGCAAAATGTTGGCTATGGTAAAAAAATTCCCCGAGATATTCATTTAGCAAACGTACCTTCCTTTGGGGGTCTGTCTTGGTATCATTAATTGCCCGGGTATTTTTTGTGAAAAAGATGACCACCCCTTTTGTTTTGCCACAGGGTTGCTGCTGTACACCAAAGGGGGAAGTACTTATTTCATATTTTTCCAGATGCCTGTCTAAGGTGTGTTTTTTTTAAGCAGAGGATTTGCGCCCGCTGTTTAGGAAGTTGTATAACACTTGGACCTTCTTCGGGGATTTTAAGTCCCTTGCTTAAGGGGACAAATTTGGGAACTCTTTTATGGGCCCAGAATAAAAAAAGAAAAAAAAAGTAGAGGGATCAACATAGCACTTCCCCGCCCCACCCGGCACAATCACCTTGTTGAAAATAACATTGTAGTGACAAAAACCACAGGGAAACACCAAACCAAACCTGTCTGGGCAATAGAAATTTTTCTAAACTTTGCTATACTCACTGCTTCTCAAGACATAGTCTCACTTCCAACCTTGGGGGGTAAAATAAAATAAATACCCAAAATGTACGAGTGTTTCGCAACTAAGGACCCCCAGGGGGGTCCTGGGGCCTAATAGAAAACAAGACACTTTTTTCATGTACTTTTTACACTCACCGGGCCACTTTATTAGGTACCCATGCAGTAAAGGTGGGGCCCCTTTTGCCCTTTAGAAAAGCCGTTTGCAACGATGCTCAATTTGGGCCAAGGGCCCAAAAGTCCAAAAAAATATTCCCACACCCTGACACACCACCCCCAGCCTAACCCTTGATACAAGGCAGGGTGGATCCAGCTTTTTGTTTTTGCGCCAAATTCTGACCCTACCATCCGAATGTCGCAGCAGAAAAACGAACTCATCAGAACAGGGAACGTTTTTTCCCAAACTTTTACTTCCAATTTCGAAGAGCTTTGGGCAAATTGGAGCCTTTTCCCGTTCTTTCTGAAAGGGTGGGGGACCCGGGGTGGGGCTTCTGCTGCTGTAGCCCTCTCCTCAAAGTTCGCCGTACTGTGCGTTCAGGATGCTTTTCCTGCCCAACCTTGGTTGTAACGGGGGGCATTTGAGTCATGTTCCTTTCTATCCTGAAACCAGTTGCCCCCTTCTCCCCTTTGACCTCTGGGACAAAAGGCTTTTCCCCCCACAGGACTGCCGCCACGGATTTTTTTCTTTTTCGGGCCATTTTCTGTAAACCCCCAAGATGGTTGTGCATAAAAACCGGGGATCACAGTTTCTAAATATCAGACCAGCCCTTCTGGCACCAACAACCATGCCACTTCAAAGGCACCAAAACACCTTTCTTCCCCCCATGATGCCGGTTTGAATGCAGGGGATTTCTTTTCCATGCTCATGCCAAATGCATGAGTTGCCGCCATTATTGGTGATTTAAATAATGTTAAACGAGCAGTTACAGGTTACCTAATAAAATGGGCCCGGGGGGGTATATATCAAAGAATTTAGCATATTTACGATCCATGCCCGAGGGGGGTAATCAGGCTTTTGGGTTTACCGAACCCCAAAGCTCCATATAGGGGACGCTATTGAGTGTTTTTTGCAGGAAACTTTTCTTTGACGCTCCACATTCTTCCAGCGCTAACAACTCTTTGACCCTAGAAAGAAGTGCTTTTGGGGGGGGGAGATTTTCCCCCCTGCCTGTTGAGAGGAAGATCCCTCTGGGGGTCATAAGCCGACGTTGCCGTATAGATCATTTTTCCCCGTCCCGGGAGGAAAATGCTGGTAGCTTCAAGGGACAAAAAAATTTGGCAGATCTGATAAGGGGGCCCCGGGAAAGCCACCCCGGCAGTCGTCTGACGGACCTGGGGGGAATGGGGATCCCCACCTGTATTGGATAAGTCCCCTTTCTTGCAAAAAAATGGGTTAACGGTGCAGTGCTGATCTGGCCAGGGACCCTGGACAGGTTTGGGGAAAATCGCCATTGGGCCCTTTTATGTTAAGATTGGGGCTCCTCGCCTGCTTCATGATTTTTCTTTTTTGGGGGTTAAAGTGAACACGGGAGATAAATCCTTGGCTTGGGGTTCTGGTGGGGGACGCAAAACCCCGGGTGCCGTCCAATTTTGGGGGCATCACCATTTCTGCCCCCATTTGTTAAAAAGTCTGTAAAGGGGGCTGTACCCAATCTTTAGATTTTACAGTTTTTAGGGGTCCCCCGGACCCAATATTGTTTTCCCACGGTTCCTGTTTTCGGAATCATAAATTGGTTCACTAGGTTCTGGCATAGGGTTTGTTGACTTGCACTATAGCTTGCAAGTCGGGGAAACATTTTTGTGTAGTCTTTGGGCCGTTTCCCTGTTGTACTTTTTTTTTGGATATGAGCCACGTTGACCCGAAAAAAACAGTAGATCCTTTCCATGCACTCTTAAGGTTTTTGCTAGGCTGCCAAATACTCTTGTAGTAGAAGGGTCGGAGGGCTGTAGCTCAGGGTGGGGCCCCTAAGGAAAAAGTGCTTTGTCCCTACGCTACTGGCTTTACAGCCCGTGAGGGAGGCGCCCTCATCCCGAGATTTACTGAGGGAGCATACTATGAATGGGAACACACTTTCAGCGCTCTGGTGTCTGCAGGGTTCATAAAGGTTATCTCTTCGCCCTTCCACAAACAGGGCACTAGAAGGCCAGAGCCCCGTCCGGCTGTGTTGGGGGGCCACATAGCCGTCGCCCTTTTGTGAGGGCTGGCAGGTGAACTGGAGGGGGGTGGTGTAATGCCGGGGGCATAGGCGGGGCCCCACATGCTTTGCTGGGGGGCCGGTGCTCCATTTTATGAGGGGGGCTCTGCCTGTTAACCGGGGATATTCCCTCTGTAGGGGGGACGCTTTGCCCCTTTTGGGCCAGGCTGTCTGGGGGGCTGCGGGGAGCAGTGTGCTTCTGGCAAAGCCCCCCCCCCCCCACCGTCCAGGGAGCCGTCCCCCCAGGGGTCTCTGTGCGGGATGCCTCACCTCCCGCGCCTTTTTTTCCCGGGCTTTTCCGGCTGCTGCGGGGCCGGGGAGTGGGGGCGGCTGTCGCTTGGCCCGCCTTGTTCCGACTCCTCCCTCCTGCCCCGCGGTCCGAGGCGCGCATAACGATCTCACTCAGGAGGGAAGATGGCGCCCGCTCCGGCGAGGGGGGCCTCCGAGGGCCGGTGCCGTTCCAGGTCACCACGGGGAAAAATAATTATGATCGCCAAAACTAGAGCACAAGCTGCTGTCCCCTTTTAACTTTTTTGGCTCTCCTGGGGCCCTTTTGAGGATTCTAGGTCTTTAAAAAGCTGCGGTCCACACAGCTCCTCCCCAAAAACTCGCTCCCTTCCATCAAAGGCTGAGTTATTTTTAATTGCGTGCTTACAAGTGTCCATTTCTACTTTTTTTTTTTCATTTACAGGCCATATTTCAGTTTTTTTCCCCAAAAAAGATATGAAAAAATTTTAAAAATGTACTTTTAGGGATTTTTGAATGATGGAACTTATTGGCAGAGCATTTACACAGTATCTTTTATTGTCCATGTAGATCGCATACATTACATATCTTGTATTACTGTTCTATTATGTCCTTGGTATGTAACATTTGGTTGAAGTTTTAATAAAGCTTTTGAATACGAAAAAAAGTACTTTTGTGATATATATATATATATATATATATATATATATATATATATATATATAAATATATTATTTTTTTTTTTTAAGAAGCCCATGTTTTTCTTTAAGAAGCCCTCCTACTCATTACCTGTATTAATTGCACCTGTTTGAACTTGTTACCTGTATAAAAGAAACCTGTCCACACAATCACACTCCAACCTCTCCACTATTGCCAAGACCAAACAACTGTCTAAAGACACCAGAGACAGAGTTGTACACCTTCACAGGGCTGGGATAGGTTACAGGACTGTAGGCAATCAGCTTGGAGAGAAGGCAACAACTGTTGGCGCAATTATTAGGAAATGGAAGAAACACAAGGTGATTGTCAATCTTCCTTCGTCTGGGGCTCCATGCAAGAGCTCTCCTTGTGGAGTAAGGATGATTTTGAAAAAGGTCAGGTATCGGCCCAAAACTACATGGCAGGACCTGGTCAATGACCTAAATAGAGCTGGGCCCACAGTCTAAAAGATTACAGTTAGCAACACACTACGCTGTCATGGATTAAAATCCTGCAGGGCACGCAAGGTCCCTCTGCTGGCGCCAGCACATGTCCAGGCCTGTTTGAAGTTTGCTAATGACTATCTGGATGATCCAGAGGAGGTGAGGGAAGGTCATATGGTAGGATGAGACCAAAATATAACATTTTGGTATCAATTCCACTCACCATGTTTGAAGGAAGAAGAAGGATAAGTACAACCCCAAGAACACCATTCCAAGCATGAAGCATTGGGGCGGAAACATCATACATTGGTTGTGCTTTTCTTCAAAGGACAGGATGACTGCACCGTATGGAAAGGAGGATGGATGGGGCCATATATCGTAAGATTTTGGCCAACAACCTCCTCCTCTCAGTAAGAGCATTGAAGTTGGGTCTTACAACAGGACAATGACCCGAAACACAAAGCCAGGGCAACTAAGGAGTGGCTCCATAAGAAACATTTCAAGGTCCTAGAGTGGTCTAGCCAGTCTCCACACCTGAATCCAATCAAAAATCTTTGGAGGGAGCTGAAATTCAATGTAGAACAGCGACAGCCTCCAAACCTGAAAGATCTGGAGAAGATTTGTATGGAGCAGTGGGCCAAAATCCCTGCCGCAGTGTGTGCAAACTGGGACAACTACAGGAAACATCTGACCTCTGTAATTGCAAACAAAGGTTTCTGTAACAAATATTAAGTTCTGTACTTATTTCATGCAATAAAATGTAAATTAATTATTTAAAAATCATACAATGTGTTTTTCCGGTTATTTTTTTAGATTCTGTCTCTCACAGTTGAAGTGTACGTATGATAAAAAATTACAGACCTCTCCATTCTTTGTAGGTGAGAAAACTTGCAAAAATTGAAATTTCACCTGCACTTTGCTTTAATTTCTGTGAAACAACTATTGGGTTAATGAACTTCCTAAATGCTGTTTTGAATACTTTAAGGGGTGTAGTTTTTTAGATGAAGTCATTTATGGGGGTAGCTAACACACAGACCCCTCAAAGCCACTTCAGAACTAGACTGATCTTTAAAAATATTAATGTTGCTAATTTTCTTGAAAATGTCAAAAATTACTACTAAATTTCTAAGCCGCCTAATGTAAAAAAAAAGAAAATTTAAGAAATTATCACTCTTCAGTGGGCATATGGTAGATGCCAGGAATAAACTATTTTGTGGTGAATAAATATCTTTTTTTTCATGCAGAAATTTTAGAACTTTGAAAATGACAAATATTTCCAAATTTTTACAACATTTTTCACAAACAAGGAGTCTATGGATCAAAATTTCTTACTAACTTAAAGCACAATGTGTCACGAGTAAACAGTCTCTGAATCACATAGATATGTAAAAGTGTCAAAAAGTTCAAAAATGTGGCTCTATCAGGAAGATCCAACCTGACTGCGGCAGTAAGAGGTTAAAGAGCAGGCTGAGGTTATTGTAAAGAAATTGAAAGAGAAGGGATACCCTATCCCGCTTATTGAGAATGTCCTGAGAAGAATGTCAAAATTAACACAAAAAGAGTGCATTGCTCCAAAACAAGTGATACTTCAACTTAATATGGTGACCATGTTCAACACATTTCATGGGAAATATAGAAGTATTCTAAAATATCAGTTTCATCTATTACTTGCAGTGTAACGGCCGGGATAGTAGATCCTCTGGACCGCCGCAAGCGATGGTGTAACCCACGCCAGGGAGCGGAGTCTAAGCAGGTTCTGGTCTTCACCAGAGCCCACCACAAAGCGGGATGGACTTGCTGCGGCGGGAGTCTACCAGGTCGCTACCCCTGACGTGAGTTGCTTGCGGTGGCAGCCGAGGTGTAGCGTGGTACAAAATCGTGAGACGTAGACGCAGTCAGGGACAGGCAGATAGGTCAGGGCAGGCGGCAAGGTTCGTGGTCAATAGACGTAGCAAGAAGGGCAGGCGGCAAGGTTCAGAGTCGAGAAACGTAGGCAAGGGTCAGGAACACGGCAGAGACAAGCACACGGATAACGCTTTCTCTACGGCACGGAGGCAACAAAGATCCAGCAGGGAAGTGACGTGGATCCATAAACTATATAGGGTCAGCGCCCGGCAATTATCCAATTACCGGCAAACTGGCCCTTTAAATCTCCATAAACGAGTGCATGCGCTAGGGGGCGCGCAAGCGCTTCCTGGTCGGCAGGGGAAGAGAGCCGTTCAGCAGCGTGGTCAGGTAAGTGGATGGAACGGGTGTGCCCGCGGCCCGTAGTACGGCCAGCGGCGTCACCCGTCCCCGTCGGGCGTTCAGGGAGAGGGACATGGGTACGCCCGGGGACGCGGCGCCACCCGTTACATGCAGACCCTATATTAAAATCTGTCCTTCCTACGACTTCTGGTATCATCTATAGAAGAGCTAGAACTCTAAAAAAAAAATATCTGGCTCTGTCGGAATTAAAACCACATAATAGAACAGACTCTCAAAAAGAAGATTCGAAGAAAGAATCTGGATTTTTCAAATGCTGTACACAGGGCTGTAAATGTTGCGGGGAAATTAGCCATGGTATGGAGTTTATTTCTCACAATACATCTCAAAAATTCCCCATAAAATCCCATGTGACTTGTCAATCCACATATGTGGTTTATGTCTTTCAATGTGATTATGGGAAACAATGCGTCGGGAAGACAACAGTGAAACTATCCCGACGTATAAATCAGCAGACAAAGAGGAGTCCTCACCCATAGAGTATCACACCACTTTAACCCTTTCCTGGCGGACGGTCATAATAATATGGCTCTAATTTTTTTTACTCTTCGCCTTCTGAAAGCGATAAAAAAAATTTTTTTCCACCTACATAAACATATGAGGGCTTTTATTTTGAGGGACAAGATGTACTTTCTAAGTCATTCATCGTACCATAGAGTATACTAGGAAACGGCAAAAAAATTTGAAGTGGGGCAAAATGTGGAAAAGAAATATACTTGCGCCATGTTTGCGGGTGTTTTGTTTTTACAGCGTTCATTCTTCGGTAAAAATGATGTGTTCTCTGTATTCTACAGGTTGATATGGTGTTCAAGGTACGGGATAATTGATGCTATATTTTAGTAGATCGAACTTTTTAGGAGGCGGCGATACCAAATATGTGTCACTTTTTGGGGGGGGGGTAAAATGGCAAATGGGGGTGGTGATTTGAATGTCTAATACTTTTTTTTTTTTTACTTTAACTTTGAGTCCCCCTAGGACACTTCACCACTAGAGGGCATGATCATTTCTACAGCCTAATGCATTGTATATACAATACATTGGGGTGTACAAAGATGGCGGTTTCCCCACTTCCTGCCTGGGGCTGGAAGTGGGGAAATTTAAAACATGGCGACGATGGGGGTCACCTCTTCCCCGCCCCACCCCGCCAGCAGGCAGCGGGGGTTCTTTAAATGAGCACGGCGCTGGAGTAGTGTCAAGACGCTGCTCCGGTGCCACCAGGGCCGTTCCCGCCCGGGGACTCTCAATGACTTGTGCGGGTGCGGCCGCACAGAGTCAGTCAGCAGCTGCACACTCCGTGCAGCTGCTCATACAGGGAGGAGGCAGGAGGGATCGTTCCCCTGCTGTTTTCTCCTGTGTATGTACAGCGTTAGCTGAACGCTGTACACACACCTCAGTGTCGCAGGGGATGTGACGCGCGGCTGTCCTCACACTCCCTGCGATGCTGAGTCTCCTAGGTGAGCAGCTTCTGCCGGCCCAGGAGATCTCGGGAGCTGCCGGGAACCTGGTGAGGTGAGTAGATTTTATTTTTTTTTATTTATTAGCTATTGGGGCACTGCCTGGCTAATGGGAGCACTACCTGGCTAATGAGGGCACTACCTGGCTAATGGAGGCACTACCTGGCTAATGGGAGCACTACCTAGCTATTGGGGGCATCTACCTGGCTAATGGGAGCACTTCCTGGCAATTGGGGGGCACTTACCTGGCTAATGGGAGCACTACCTGGCAATTGGGGGCATCTACCTGGCTAATGGGAGCACTACCTGGCTAATGAGGGCATATACCTGACTAATGGGGGCACTACCTGGCTAACGGGGGCACTACCTGGCTGTAAGGAGCATCTACCTGGCTGTAAGGAGCATCTACCTAGCTATTAGGGGGCACTGCCTGGCTATTAGGGGACAGCTACCTGGCTAGAAGGGGGCAACAACCTGGCTAGAGGGGGGCAACAACCTGGCTAGAAGGGGGAAACAACCTAACTAGAAGGGGGCAGCAACCTGGCTATAACTACCTATCTACTTAATAGGACACCGAGATACCTATCTATTGGGGCATAGTTTGGCGGTATCCCCCAGCTCTCCTGAATGCTGAATAGACCATCCAACAGTTCAGGGAAGCTGAGTGACGCCAAAATCCTAATTTCGCTTTCTTCCAGAGCCGTTAACAAATGGGCGTGGTCATGCAAATTTATTGCCATCTTACAGCGCCGCCCCCCTGCACTGTAATTGCTGGGTGTTAGCTGCAATTAGCCACTAACACCTGCCGGCTACAAAGCCCCTTACCGGCATTATGACATATGAGTATGTCGTATGTTGGTAAGGGGTTAAAGAAATACAGAGGGAAAATTTCAAATCATAAAATGTATACCCAATAGAGATGGTTGGGTTAAATAAACCAGATTAAAGGGGTTTTTCCATGATCTCATTTCATAGCTCCTGCATCCAGCTCTTCAGCTCTGTGTGCTCAGAAGGGGGCGTGTGTGATTTGTTTGAATTACATATCATGTGACCCAGCAGGATGACATCCAGGGGCGTCGCTAGGCTGTTTTATTCGGAGCTTGGGCCCCGAATAAAACACCCTGTGCCCGAGTCTCCCGGGCTCCAGGCCTCTGCCCTGGGCCTGGAGCACCGACTGGCCCTTCAGCTGCATGTGCGTCCGCAGGACGCACACTCAGCTGAGGGCTTCTGCGGAGCAGAGAGCGAGCGCTCCCTGCCCCGCAGACAGTGTCGGACCCGCAGGTTCCGACACAGCGGGGTCCGTCGGGTCCTCACAAGCGCTGAGGGAACCGCCGCCGCGGCCCCGTGCGCCTCAGCCGGCAGCGTCGCGATGACATCACGTCATCGCGACGCTGCCTGTCCTCGGGCGCACAGCGCGTCATAGGCCGTGCGCCCGAGGAGCTGCCGGAGGAGCGCGTGCTGAAGAAGGACGGATGCGCGCTCGCCGGGGGAGTTAAGGTGAGTATTAATGTTTGTTTATTTTTAAAGCGTTTACCTGCCTCAGTGCCCCTATATACTGCCTGTGCCCCTATAATGCCTGCCTGTGGCCCCCATATACCTGCCTGTGGCCCCTATAATGCCTGCCTGTGGCCCCCATATACTGCCTGTGACCCCCATATCCCTGCCTGTGGACCCCAAATCCCTGCCTGTGGCCCCCATATACTGCCTGTGGCCCCCATATACTGCCTGTGGCCCCCATATCCCTGCCTGTGGCCCCCATATACTGCCTGTGGCCTCCATATCCCTGCCTGTGCCCCTATAATGCCTGCCTGTGGCCCCCATATCCCTGCCTGTGCCCCTATAAGCCTGCCTGTGGCCCCCAAATACCTGCCTGTGGCCCTATATGCCTGCCTGTGGCCCCCATATCCCTTCCTGTGGCCCTATATGCCTGCCTGTGGCCCCCATATCCCTGCCTGTGGCCCCCATATACTGCCCGTGGCCCCATATACTGCCTGTGGCCTACATATTCTGCCTGTGGCCCCCATATCCCTGCCTGTGGCCCCCATATCCCTGCCTGTGGCCCCCATATACTGCCTGTGGCCTCCATATCCCTGCCTGTGCCCCTATAATGCCTGCCTGTGGCCCCCATATGCTGCCTGTAGCCCCCATATCCCTGCCTGTGGCCCCCATATACTGCCTGTGGCCCCCATATCCCTGCCTGTGGCCCCCATATGCTGCCTGTAGCCCCCATATCCCTGCCTGTGGCCCCCATATACTGCCCGTGGCCCCCATATCCCTGTCTGTGCCCCTATAATGCCTGCCTGTGGCCCCCATATGCTGCCTGTGGCCCCCATATCCCTCTCTGTGGCCCCCATATGCTGCCTGTGCCCCTATAATGCCTGCCTGTGGCCCCCATATCCCTGCCTGTGGCCCACATATTCTGCCTGTGGCCCCCATATCCCTGCCTGTGGCCCCCATATCCCTGCCTGTGGCCCCCATATCCCTGCCTGTGGCCCCCATACGCCTGCCTGTGGCCACCATATGCTGCCTGTGCACCTATATACCTGCCTGTGGCCCCCATATACTGCCTGTGTCCCTATATACCTGCCTGTGGCCCCATATACTGCCTGTGTCCCTATATACCTGCCTGTGGCCCCCATATACCGCCTCAGTGACCCCATATACTGCCTCAGTGACCCTATATTCTGCCTCAGTGCCCCTATATACCTTCTTGTGGCCCCTATATACTGCCTCAGTGCCCCTATATACCTGCCCGTGGCCCCATATATACTGCCTTTGGCCCCATATACCTGCCTGTGGCCCCTATATACCTGCCTGTGGCCCCTATATACCTGCCTGTGGCCCTATATATCTGCCTGTGGCCCCATATATCTGCCTGTGGCCCCATATACTGCTTCAGTGCCCCTATTTACCTAACTGAGGGGACTGCTGTACCTATAATTAAGGAGTTGCTGGAAATGTGAGGATTCTAAGATATTTGTGTCCAAATCCTCAGGGACGAGTCTTGGCCGGGAGCAATCAGCATGAAGGTGTGAACCGGATGGAGAGAAAAGGGAAAGTGAACGACGCTGATCAGAAAAGACGTCTCCGGTGAGTCACTAAATGTA
Source organism: Phyllomedusa bahiana (assembly GCA_025379985.1). NCBI lineage: Eukaryota > Metazoa > Chordata > Amphibia > Anura > Hylidae > Phyllomedusa > Phyllomedusa bahiana. The sequence continues at coordinate 15,991 of JAODAL010054383.1, forward strand.
ATTGCAGTGTAATCACTTATATGTCTGCAGAGCCTACATACAACTAGTAATCTAATCACTATCTGGTCACTGTATGGCGGTGGTATATGTAATCAGAGCTTGTGTACAGCTGATAGTCACATATGGGGGTTGCGTTCGGTCAGGGTCTGGCAGGATTATTTGAGCCTTAAGTAGTAATAGTTTTGGGTCTTGGTTTTGTAGGAGGGTTTTAGTAACAATCACTTGTCTGGTAGATTTGCTCCATGTGTAGGTGGATGTTTTGGTGACTGTTTAGTGGTATTGTCATATGAAGGTGAGAAGTTCTGAAAAAGTAAATTTGTCATTGGTGATTTTTACTGTACAGTGACTGCTGAGGAGATGGACGGGATCTGTGTGGGATGTGCAGAAAATTAGTGACAGGAACAGAAGGGCCCGAGCCCCGGATGTTTTAGGACCCTAGCAACGCCCCCTGATGACATCACCATGTCTTTCCTCTCTGTAGTCAAAGAAAGGGTCTTTTTTATTTACAGGGGACAATATTACACTGTAGCCTAGAGGAAATGCTTTTTACCCCCCCACAAGGGCCCCGGGGTTCAAATCCCTGCGGGAACCCAAACCCCTAGGATTTTTTTTTCCATAAATACACATACTCATTGAGGTTTTCCTTTTTTTAATTTTTTGCACTGTTTCACAAATTTTAAAAGGATATAGGGGACAGGTTTTAAATGACAAACCTGGGGTTGAACACTCAGGAGTGTCGGAGGAGAGGTTATGTCTGGGCAGTGCGACCAGGCCTGAGGACTCGCACCCGGGTGTACCCCCCGGGGACGAGCTTTTTAAAAATGGCTCACTAAAAGGGCAGAAAAAGCAAAAAGGGGTGCAGAATTTTTAATGAGGATGAATGGTTAAAATTTTTTTTTTTTTAATTTGAAGTTCCCACGCAGTTTTTTTCGGGGAAAAACCCCCTTTAAGGGGCGATTAAAAAAAAAAAAAAAAAAAAAGTGAAATGTTTTGGATCTTTTGTTTAAACACATTCATGCCAAATGGTTTAAATGCAGTCACCAAGGTCATTTAATAAAGAAATTTTACAATTACATATGAGAAATATAATTTTTAATAATTTTTAGATATTTTGTTTTAGGAGAAGTGGAAAAAATTCTAGCCCAAAGGGGGGTTTGGGTCTCACTTCATCGATTCATCTTAATTAGCCCGTTTTCTCATTTAATTTTTAATTTACGGTTACACGGGCCTACAGTGACGAGCTCTGGGGACACCATTAAAAGCAATAGCGCCGGCACAGCAGCCTACAGGTCTTAGCTAAAAGACCAGCGTTGCGTCATCAGGAAAGATGAAGAGGTCGAAACTAAGCATCAATGGGGCAGCCAAACAGGAGAGATCGGGAGGTCTGCAGCTATAGGAAACGCTGGCACCATCGGAGAGATCGGGGAGGTCTGTACTATGAACAGTACTGGACCCTGTAAAGAAGATTGAAAAAGGGTTATACATAGGGACCTGAGGACTGAGCAGCCCCAAAAATGGGATATCTCAGAATAGGTGGCCGTTAAGGAAAATATTTCAAAGGACTTGTTTTTGCAAGATCTTTAAATAAAAAAAAAACAGTATCCTTGTGGAGACAACCCCTTTAAAGTAATTTTTAAATAAAGTCCACTAGATGGCACTATAGAGCTCAGCTTTTGAGCTTGCATATATTTGTTTGCATATATACACTCACCGGCCACTTTATTAGGTACACCTGTCCAACTGCTCATTAACACTTAATTTTAATCACCCCAATCAATGGGGCAACTCAGGCATTTTAGGCTTAACATGGTCAAACAACTCCTGCATTCAAACCGGCACATATGGGGAAAAAGGTGTTTTGAGCGCCTTTGAACGTGGCAAGGGTTGTTGGTGCCAAAAAGGGCTGGTCGAGTTTTTCAAAAACGGTTCCGGGGATTTTTCACCCCACAACCATCTCAGGGTTTACAGAGAATGGTCCGAAAAAAGAAAAAACACCGTGACGGCAGTCCTGGGGGAAAAATGCCTTGTTGAGGGCCAGAGGAAAAGGGAAAAAAATGGGCAGACTGTTCGAGCTGATAGAAAGGCCAGTGACTCAAATAGCCCCCTTTAAAACCAAGGTAGGCAGAAAGCACTCTGAACCAAGACGGCGAACTTTGGGGGCAGATGGGCTACAGCACAGAAGACCACAGGGTGCCACTCCTTTCAGCAAAACAGGAAACGAGCTTAAATTTGCCCAAGTCATCGAAATTGGACATAGAAGATGGAAAAACGTTTTGCCTGGTTGATGAGTCTGATTTCTGCTGCGACATTGGGTGGTAGGAAAATTTTTGGCGTCAACAACATAAAAGCTGGATCCACCTCCCTTGACAACGTTCAGCTGGGGGTGGGGGTGTCATGGGGGGGGAATATTTTCTTGCATTTTTGGGGCCCCCTTGGACCAATTGAGCATCGTTGCAAACCTTTGGAATCTATCCCACAAAAATTGAGGAATTTTCTGAAGGCAAAAGGGGCCCAAACCCCTACTAGCAGTGTCCTAATAAAGTGCCGGTGAGTGTAGATTTATCCCTTTTACTTTTGTGTATCAAAAGGCATTTAAGGATCTCCAATGGGGGGTTATAGGTCAATTTTTTAAAAATAATGAAGCTGGGTTTTACCTTTTTGTTTGTTTTTTGAAAAAAAAAAAATCTATTTTCCCTTTCGTACATTAAAAACAGTATTGTAGTAGGACCCAGAAACTTTAAATGTGCTGGTAGAGTATATAAAACCTTCGGATTGGATTTTATTAGTTTTAGCTTTTTTTCGTTGCGTAATTGAAATGTAAACATAAAGTTCGGAGGAGGGCGTCACGGAACGTCGCGGGGGAGGCACTGTTGCGGGGAGCGTCTGCAGAGGAGGGTAATCTTTTTTTGTTTTTTAAATTGTAATGTCAATAAAGATATGGTATAAATAGCGGGATGGCAACTCCCTGTCACCATTACCCATACCCGCACCCGGGGTACGGGGGACCCCTAACCGAAGAAAAGGACTCTCTAATGTTCACTGCAAGGGGGTGTTTTTAGTTACAGTTTAGCGGTATCTCCCAAGTCTCTGGGTGACGCCAAAACTCTAATTTAGCTTTCATTCAGAGCCGTTACACATTTAGGTGGGGTGGGCGTGACTTTGTGTGGAGGGTGTGGTTCAAAAAGAGGGCGTGTTCATATACATTTTTGGACCATCACGCTATCCGCACCACACCTTCATAGCTCCCTGATGCCCACTTTCAAAAGTTGGCAAGTATGTGATAATGGCATAAAACCATACAGAATCCAGAGTGCCAACAATGCCCAAAGATTACCATACTTTCCCTCTGTCAAATAACACATCAAGTGCCCACATGATGCCATAATCTCCAGAGACACAGAGCCCCAGATCAAAGAGATCCTGCACAACAGCAGCTAAATAGGGAGAGCGCGATGTCTTTTCATGTATTAATTCCCCCTCATAGACTGTTATGATGTTAGGACTACAACAAAATGGCCGCTGCGCCGTCTCTGACAGCGCTACAAGAACATGACTCCCGAACGCATGCGCATATTGACAGTATAATAATGCTGTGGCCATATTTGATTGAGGCAGGCGGCGCCTCTTGTTGGAAGAGCCAGTCACGCGCGGACAGACGGTCACGTGGTGACGGAGGGCGGAAGTTCTCATTGCTAAGGGCAATCGACGCTGTAAAGGGAGAGAATCACTTCCGGGATAAATGGATGGATGACTGTAGAAGAGAGAGGTGTCCGGGCACTGGAGGTATCACCTATACTGGGAATATACGCTGTGGGGTATACATATGTGCACGGCTTCTGTATACAGAGCACCTGTTATGGGAGCATTGGAGGCTCATGGGAAATTAATTGACAATATGTTATCATATGGGAGGCGTCTGCGGGAGAGGCGCTGCGGAGGAGGCGTCTGCGGAGGAGGTGTCGCTGAGGGGGGAGGGCGTCTGCGGGGGTGGCGTCGCGGAGGGGGAGGCGTCTCCGGAGGAGGAGGCGCTGTCGCGGAGGGGGAGGCGTCTCCGGAGGAGGAGGCGCTGTCGCGGAGGGGGAGGCGTCTCCGGAGGAGGAGGCGCTGTCGCGGAGGGGGAGGCGTCTCCGGAGGAGGAGGCGCTGTCGCGGAGGGGGAGGCGTTCCGGAGGAGGACGGCGCTGTGCGGGGGGGAGGCGTCCGGAGGAGGAGGCGCTGTCGCGGAGGGGGAGGCGTCTCCGGAGGAGGAGGCGCTGTCGCGGAGGGGGAGGCGTCTCCGGAGGAGGAGGCGCTGTCGCGGAGGGGGAGACGTCTGCGGGGGAGGCGCTGTCGCGGAGGGGGAGGCGTCTCCGGAGGAGGCGGTGGCGGGGAGGGGGAGGCGTCTCCGGAGGAGGAGGAGGCGCTGTCGCGGAGGGGGAGGCGTCTCCGGAGGAGGAGGCGCTGTCGCGGGAGGGGGAGGTGTCTCCGAGCAGGAGGCGCTGTCGCGGAGGGGGAGGTGTCTCCGGAGCAGGAGGCGCTGTCGCGGAGGGGGAGGCGTCTGCGGAGGAGGAGGCGCTGTCGCGGAGGGGGAGGCGTCTGCGGAGGAGGAGGCGCTGTCGCGGAGGGGGAGGCGTCTCCGGAGGAGGAGGCGCTGTCGCGGAGGGGGAGGTGTCTCTGGAGCAGGAGGCACTGTCGCGGAGGGGGAGGCGTCTGCGGAGGAGGCGCTGTCGCGGAGGGGGGAGGCGTCTGCGGAGGAGGCGCTGTCGGGGAGTGGGAGGCGTCTGCGAGGGAGGCGCTGTCGCGGAGGGGGAGGCGTCTGCGGGGGAGGCGCGGGCGGGGAGGGGGAGGCGTCTGCGGGGGAGGCGCTGTCGCGGAGGGGGAGGCGTCTGCGGGGGAGGCGCTGTCGCGGAGGGGGAGGCGTCTGCGGGGGAGGCGCTGTCGAGGCGGGGGAGGCGTCTGCGGGGGAGGCGCTGTCGCGGAGGGGGAGGCGTCTGCGGGGGAGGCGCTGTCGCGGAGGGGGAGGCGTCTGCGGAGGAGGCGCTCTCGCGGAGGGGGAGGAGGCGCTGTCGCGGAGTGGGAGGCGCTGTCGCGGAGGGGGAGGCGCTGTCGCGGAGGGGGAGGCGGTTCTGCGGGGAGTGGCGTCTGCGGAGGAGGCGTCTGCGGAGGAGGCGCTGTCGCGGAGGGGGAGGCGTCTGCGGAGGAGGCGCTGTCGCGGAGGGGGAGGCGTCTGCGGAGGAGGAGGCGTCTGCAGAGGGGGAGGCGCTGACGCGGAGGGGAGGGCGTCTGCGGAGGAGGCGCTGTCGCGGAGGGGGAGGCGTCTGCGGAAGGAGGCGCTGTCCGCGGAGGGGGAGGTGTCTCTGGAGCAGGAGGCACTGTCCGCGGGCGGGGGAGGCGTCTGCGGAGGAGGCGCTGTCGCGGAGGGGGAGGGACGTCTGCGGAGGAGGCGCTGTCGCGGGAGGGGAGGCGTCTGCGAGGGAGAGAGCGCTGCCAGCGGGAGGGGGAGGCGTCTGCGAGGGAGGCGCTGTGCGGCAGGGGGAGGCGTCTGCGGGGGAGGCGCTGTCGCGGAGGGGGAGGCGTTCTGCGGGGGAGCGCTGTGCGGGAGGGGGAGGCGTCTGCGGGGGAGGCGCTGTCGCGGAGGGGGAGGCGTCTGCGGGGGAGGCGCGGTCGGGGAGGGGGAGGCGTCTGCGGGGAGGCGCTGTCGCGGAGGGGGAGGCGTCTGCGGGGGAGGCGCTGTCGCGGAGGGGGAGGCGTCTGCGGAGGAGGCGCTGTCGCGGAGGGGGAGGCGCTGTCGCGGAGGGGGAGGCGCTGTCGCGGAGGGGGAGGCGTCTGCGGGGGAGGCGTCTGCGGAGGAGGCGTCTGCGGAGGAGGCGCTGTCGCGGAGGGGGAGGCGTCTGGGAGGAGGCGCTGTCGCGGAGGGGGAGGCGTCTGCGGAGGAGGAGGCGTCTGCGGAGGAGGCGCTGTCGCGGAGGGGGAGGCGTCTGCGGAGGAGGCGCTGTCGCGGAGGGGGAGGCGTCTGCGGAGGAGGCGCAGTCGCGGAGGGGGAGGCGTCTGCGGAGGAGGCGCTGTCGCGGAGGGGGAGGCGTCTGCGGAGGAGGAGGCGCTGTCGCGGAGGGGGAGGCGTCTGCGGAGGGAGGAGCGCTGTCGCGGGGAGGTGGAGGCGTCTGCGGAGGAGGAGAGGCGCTGTCGCGGAGGGGGAGGCGTCTGCGGAGGAGGAGGCGCTGTCGCGGAGGGGGAGGCGTCTGCGGAGGGTGAGGCGCTGTCGCGGAGGAGGAGGCGCTGTCGCGGAGGGGGAGGCGCTGTCGCGGAGGGGGAGGCGTCTGCTGAGGAGGAGGCGCTGTCGCGGAGGGGGAGGCGTCTGCGGAGGAGGAGGCGCTGTCGCGGAGGGGGAGGCGTCTGCGGAGGAGGAGGCGCTGTCGCGGAGGAGGAGGCGCTGTCGCGGAGGGGGAGGCGCTGTCGCGGAGGGGAGGCGCTGTCGCGGAGGGGGAGGCGCTGTCGCGGAGGGGGAGGCGTCTGCGGAGGAGGCGCTGTCGCGGAGGGGGAGGCGTCTGCGGAGGGGGAGGCGTTTCTGCGGAGGAGGCGCTGTCGCGGAGGGGGGAGGCGCTGTCGCGAGGGCGAGGCGTCTGCGGGGAGGCGCTCGTCGCGGAGGGGGAGGCGTCTGCGGGAGGAGGCGCTGTCGCGGAGGGGGAAGGCGTCTGCGGGGAGAGGCGCTGTCGCGGAGGGGGGACGGCGTCTCGGGGGGAGGCGCTGTCGCGGAGGGGGGAGGCGTCTGCGGAGGAGGAGGCGCTGTCGCGGAGGGGGAGGCGTCTGCGGGGGAGGCGCTGTCGCGGAGGGGGAGGCGTCTGCGGAGGAGGCGCTGTCGCGAGAGGGGGAGGCGTCTGCGGGGGAGCGCGCTGTCGCGGAGGGGGAGGCGTCTGCGGAGGAGGCGCCTGTCGCGGAGGGGGAGGCTGTTCTGCGGGAGGAGGCGCTGTCGCGGAGGGGGAGCGCTGTCGCGGAGGAGGCGCTGTCGCGGAGGGGGAGGCGTCTGCGGGGGAGGCGAGTCTGCGGAGGGAGGCGTCTGCGGAGGAGGCGCTGTCGCGGAGGGGGAGGCGTCTGCGGAGGAGGCGCTGTCAGCGGAGGGGGAGGCGTCTGCGGAGGAGGAGGCGTTCTGCGGAGGAGGCTGCGCTGTCGCGGAGGGGGAGGCGTCTGCGGAGGAGGCGCTGTCGCGGAGGGGGAGCGTCTGCGGTGGAGGCGCTGTCGCGGAGGGGGAGGCGTCTGCGGAGGAGGAGGCGCTGTCGCGGCGGGGGAGGCGTCTGCGGAGAAGGAGGCGCTGACGCGGAGGGGAGGCGTCTGCGGAGGGGGAGGCGCTGTCGCGGAGGGGGAGGCGTCTGCGGAGGAGGAGGAGGCGCAGTCGCGGAGGGGGAGGCGCTGTCGCGGAGGGGGAGGCGCGGTCGCGGAGTGGGGAGGAGCGCTGTCGGGAGGGGGAGGCCGCTGTCGCGGAGGGGGATGCGCTGTCGCGGGGTGGGAGGGGGGCTGTCGCGGAGGGGGGGAGGCGCTGTCGCGGAGGGGGAGGCGCTGTCGGGAGGGGGAGGCGTCGTCGCGGAGGGGGAGGCGTCTGCGGAGGGGGCGCTGTCGCGGAGGGGGGAGGCCCCTGTCGCGGAGGGGGGAGGCGTCTGCGGAGGGAGGCGTGTCAGGGGGGGGGGGGGGCTGGGGTGGGGGAGGAGGCGCTGCGCGGAGGGGGGGGGTCTGCGGAGGAGGAGGAGGCGCTGTCGCGGAGGGGGAGGCGTCTGCGGAGAAGGAGGCTGTGTCGCGGAGGGGGAGGCGTCTGCGGAGGAGGAGGCGTCTGCGGAGGAGGAGGCGCTGTCGCGGGGAGGGGAGGCGTCTGCGGAGGAGGGGGGGCGCTGTCGCGGAGGGGGGGGGGGCGTCTTCGGAGGAGGAGGCGCTGTCCGGAGGGGGAGGCGTACCCGCGGGGAGGGGAGGCGTAGTCGCGGAGGGGGAGGGTCTGCGGGAGGAGGAGGCGCTGTCGCGGAGGGGGAGGGCGTCTTTCGGAGGGAGGAGAGGCGCTGGTCAGGGGGGGGGGGGGGGTTGGGGACGTCTGCGGAGGAGGAGGCGCTGTCGCGAGGGGGAGGCGTTGCGGAGGAGGGGCGGCGCTGTCGCGGAGGGGGAGGCGTCCTGCGGAGGAGGGCGGCGCTGTCGCGGAGGGGGAGGCGTTGCGGAGGAGGCGGCGCTGGTCGCGGAGGGGGGAGGCGTCTGCGGAGGAGGGGGCGCGGTTTGCGGAGGGGGAGGCGTCTGCGGAGGAAGCGGCGCTGTCGTCGGGGGGGAGGCGTCTGCGGAGGAAGCGGCGCTTTTCGCGGAGGGGGAGGCGTCTGCGGAGGAGGCGGCGCCTGTCGCGGAGGGGGGAGGCGTCTGCGGAGGAGGCGGCGCTGTCGCGGGGAGGGGGGAGGGTCTTGCGGAGGAGGCGGCGCTGTCGCGGAGGGGTGAGGCGTCTGCGGAGGAAAGGCGGGCGGCTGTCTGCGGAGGGGGAGGCGCTGTCTGCGGAGGGGGAGGCGCTGTCTGCGGAGGGGGGGGCGCTGTGCGGAGGGGGAGGCGCCGTCGCGGAGGGGGAGGCGTCTGCGGAGGGGAGGCGCCGTCGCGGAGAGGGGGAGGCGTCTGCGGAGGAGGCGCCGTCGCGGAGGGGGAGGCTGTCTGCGCGGAGGGAGGGCGCCGTCGCGGAGGGGGAGGC
>JAODAL010054384.1:0-24664 GCA_025379985.1 Phyllomedusa bahiana
CCCCCCGAATCATGTAAATTCTCAAATATTTCATAGCTGGCATGGCTTTATACAGCTGTTTATTCTAAAGAATCTCTTCTGTAGGATCAGACCAGACAGTCTAGTCTTTGTTCCTATTTGCATCAATGAGCCTTAGGTGCTCATGACCCTCTAACCAGCTTACTTAGTATCCTTCCTTGGGTCACTTTTGGTAGGTACTAACCAGTGTATATGGCAGGGCTGTCTCAACAGCATTATGGGCCCCTGGGTAGAGCTGTGCATCGGGCCCCCCAACCATCATAACCACTCACAGGTATAAATATACACATTATCGATAACAAATTTATAACCTACAGCACTGCCGTATGGAGACCAGACAGTGATCAGACACCAGCTCAGGAGTAACCTATAGCACCGCAATACAGAGACTATAGAGTGGTCAGACACCAGCTCGGGTCACCACCACATGACAGTAACTACAGCACTGATCTAACAGAGACGAAAAATAATCCTGGACCTCTGGGACTCTCTGGCTACGTCATTTCTTAACATACATCTCTTATTAGTTATTTTTCATCCTTCCCAGACCGCCATAACTTCTCCCGGCTGCAACTCGACCCTGCAGAATTTAATGCACAAACATCTTATAATCCTCACTTTATCAGCACTTCCCTACCAATTCCTACTTCTGTTATGGGCGCCCCCCATTAAGTAAATAGATAGTAATGTTGCCCACCCTTAAGTAGGTAGACTTCTAGACCCCAGTAGGTAGGTATACAGCTTTTTGTAGGTAGATATGCTTCCCCCTGTAGGTAGGTTTACAGTCCCCTGTAGGAAGATGTACAGCCCCCCTGTAGGTTATAAGCCCCCTGTAGGTGATATAGTCTACTGCAGGTCATAGGTTCCTCCTGTAGGATATAGGCCCCCCCCCTGTAGGATATAGGTTCCTCCTGCAGGATATAGACCCCCCTGTAGCATATAGATCCCCTTGTAGGTAATATAGCCTCCTGTAGTTTATATAACCCCAGTAGGATATATGGTCCCTTTACATAGGCCCCTGTAGGATATATAGCCCCTTTCTAGCCCCCTGTAAGATATAGTCCCCTGTAGGTTATATGGCCCCTTCAGATAGCCCCCTGTAGATAAAAAAAAGTATAAAAAACGCTAATTACCTTTTGTGCACCCCCCCACGGGCCTCCTCTCGCTGGTTTCCGGCGCAGGAGGTAATGACATCGCCTCCTGCAACGCTTAAAAACGTGGTGCGTCCGGGCCTCCTGCACACCGTTGTGCCACCCGTACCTTCCACAGGGGCAGAGTCACACCACTGGGCAGGGTAACAGCCTGCCCTGCCCAGTGGAAGAGACAGCCCTGGTATACGGCGAACAACCATTGCTAACAAGTGTATGAAGTCAATGAGACAGTCCTCTCCATAGCCAACACTGTTTGACTGAGTTCACACAGTGTTTTTTTATGTATATTTTGTTGCAGTATTTGTAAGCCAAAACCAGGAATGAAACCTACAAAGAGAGAGTATAATGAAAGGGCTTGTACTTCTTTTTTGTTTTGGACCATTCCTGGTTTTGGCTTACAAATGCTGCAGCAAAATAAGCTTCTAAACATCAGAAATCACTGTGTGAACCCAGCCTTTAAGGGGTATTGCCACAATCTCATTTCATACCTCCTGCATCCAGCATCCAGAATTGCATATCATGTGACCCAGCAGGATGACATCACCAGGCCTTTCCTCTCTGTAGTCAAAGAAAGCTCTGTTTATGTAAAGCATTATGAATAGCTGAGAGGTAAAGTTTTTGCCTCCAGGCACGAGGGTCCTAGGTTCAAATCCCTGCAGCAACCAAACCTGTGTTTGTTTCTTCTCTTTATCAATGCACATACCTCATTGAGGTTTCTTTTTTATACTTGCACTGTTTGACTAATTACTTAGGAGAAACCGAAGTAGAGTGACAGCACCTGGGGTTTAAACACTCAGTAGCTACCTGAGAAGAGAGGTGATGTCTGAGCATGTCTGACCAGGACTGAGGAGCTCTCAGCCCTGGTCATATCCCCTGGAGACAAGCTGTAAACAATGGATCACTAAAGGAGCAGCTAAAACAAAAATGGTGCAGAATTTTTTTATAATAATGAATGGGAAAAAATGTTTATTATTTCATTTGCAAGCTTTCCATGTCAATTTTACTTTGTGGCAAAACCCCTTTAAGTAAGTTCATATACATTGGACTTTTCCTATTGGAAGAATCCGACATGTAATCCTGAGGATTTTTACTTTACAGAGGGGTTATTCACCTGTGTTTTAGAAGTGAAGTAGGCAGGTGTCAATGGTGCTAACCCGCGACACTCCTGTTGGACCGGATCTGCTAAAACGAATGTAGAATTTTTTTTTTTTCCACGCCATAAATTTCAAATCACAATTCACTGTGTGAACTACAGCACAGATTAAAATGAGTGGCAGTCAAATTACATGAAGATTTAAAGTAAAGCACTGCCCAAGGCAACTCACTGACGTTGCTGACTTGTCTTCTTTCCATAGTGCATCCTAGTGTCACCTCTTTTCCAGGTAAGTGACACGCACCCAGACATCCACATGATATATAGAAAAATCGGATTCCTCAATCCAGTTACACCGATTCCCATTGCTCCATAGTCCATCTCTCATGTTCATGGTGCCCAGTGTAGCCGCTTTTAGTGGTGGACAGGGGTCAACAGGCACTCTGACAGGTTTGCAGATATTAGGCCCCCCTAAGATACACTGTAAATTCTCAAATCTTCCATTGCCAGTATTATCTTTTACAACAATGTAAGCTAAATTAGCTCTTCTGTAGGATCTGACAGTCTAGCCTTTGTTCCCATGTGCATCAATGAGCCGTGGGCGCTCATGACCCTGTTGCCAGTTCACTTACTATCCTTCCTTGTATCACCTTTGGTAGGTACTAAACAGTGTATACAGTAAATACTCTATAAGACCTGCCATTTTGGAGATGCTACAACCCAATCGCGTGGCAATTTCATGTCATGGTCACCCATCCTCAGAGCAAGCTTCCATCCTGCAGCCACTGCATGAGGACAAAGCCACATCCACATGAGGTAGCCAAGGTGCAGAGGTGGAGAATTTGGCCACTGCATGTGGACGTGCTTTGGCTGCAGTTTGAGATTATACCTTAATTCTTGAACTGACTGTTCATTTGCTGCCTACTATATCCCATCCATTGAGAGATGCCATTGTCACAAGATAATATTAATCACTTTACCTGTGAGTGGCTTTATTCTTATGGCTGAACAGTGAATGGGTAGTATATTTTGAAAATAAACAGAGGACGCTTGATTTACTAGTTTTTAAATTTCTAACCACTTTTAGGCTGAATCTACACAACAGTGATTTACTGTTGGAGTCTTAAAGGGGTTTTGCCACGATCTCATTTCATACTTCCTGCATCCAGCTCTTCAGCTCTGTGTGCTCAGAAGGGGGCGTGTGTGATTTGTTTGAATTGCATATCATGTGACCCTGCAGATGACATCGCCAGGCCTCTCCTCTCTGTAGTCAAAGAAAGGTCTGTTTATGTATAGAACTGTAAGTAGCTACACTGTAGCTTAAAGGTAACATTTTTGCATTACAGCACAAGGGTCCTTGGTTCAAATCCCTGCAGGAACTGAACTTGTGGATTTTTTTCCCTCTTTATTAATGCACAGACCTCATTGAGGTTTCTTTTTTATTTATTTGCACTGTTTGACTAATTACTAAGGAGTACAGAGGACGGGAGTAGAGTGACAGCACCCGGGGTTTGAACACTCAGTAGCTGCCTAAGAAGAGAGGTGATGTCTGAGAATGAGCGACCATGAACTGTAAACAAAGGATCACTAAAGGAGCAGCTAAAACAAAAACGGTGCAGAATTTTTAATAATGATGGATGGTGAAAATGTTTATTATTTAATTTACAAACTTCCCACGTCAATTTTACTTCGTGGCAAAACCCCTTTAAGTGGATTCAGTATTTAGAATCCGCAAAAATCTGGCTGTAAATCATCCCTCAATAGAAAATCCGAGATGTAGTCTTCACAGTTCAAATTTTCTGAGGTCGGATTTCAAATCCGAAAACAGGTAAAAAAAACGTAGAACATGTTCTGTAATCTGCAATACTTCTTTTGAAAATGACGGATTATGGTACTGTTCAATTGACTGGGACGTCCAAAATGCGAAAACCGCAGAAAAAACAGGACACACACTAGTGCAAAAAATGAAATCCGACAAGCATTTTGTCCTCTGTCGTGTGCAAGTAGCCTTATTTGTTTGTCCTGATGTTGTAGCTGTATCTACAATACTGGCTTATGAAAGACTCAGTGTGTGTCTACTATTTTTACTTTGAAGGGGTTGTCTCACTACATTGATTCGTCCTGTTTTCTTGGTTTCATTTTGAATTCAGGGGCGTGTTTACTGGCTTCTACTAGGCTGCAGTAGAAGCCAGGTCTGTGGCTATAGCAACCAGTGCTGGCAGCCTATCGGGAGAGATCAAACAGGTCTGTAGCTATAGCAACCAGGGGAGCTGATGCAGCCCATACAAGAGGGGATATTTAGGAATAGGTAGGATATTGTTAATGGACACATATTGGAAAGTGACTTGTTTTTGCAAGATCTTTAACATAAAAAGCAATCCTTGTAGTGAGACAACCCCTTTAATCATTAGAGATTTCTCTCTCATATTGTCGTATTTCATAACACGTCGGCTGCACATTATTACATGGATGTGTCAGTGTTACTATAGAATCTAAATGTTTCTTCTCTACTTTTGCCAGTGTTCTAACTCAAAATAACATGTTCAGCTAAAGCCTCATTAAGCAAATGATATACATTGCTTACCTAGTACATAGACATGAGTCAGCATGAAAGCTGTGCTATATTTGCCAGAAGCTCCACCAGTGAAATGAGCAAGCCCCAGCTAGCCTCACCTGTGTTACAAGATGCGGTCTTATCTGCAGGACATGTATGCTAGATGAGTCTCACTGGAAAAAGAACGCCTCATACTTCTGCTTTACAATCCTCGTTGTCATATAATCTACATCATTTGTTTTTCTCCATGACTATATGTCTCTTAAAAATACACTCTCAATAGAAATACAATATTTATATAGTGTTCTACCTCTAAACTTCTTGATGTGACCAATGTGACTCCAAGTGAATAGTGGTGCTATAAATTCATAGGTTTCATGACCACTTCAGCTTTCATGCTGAACTTCAGGGAGTAAGGGCATACATGCCAACTCTCCCGTTTGGCGGGGGTTCCCGCTATTTGGGGTCCCCTCCCGCCCTCCCGGGGGAGTTGGCATTCCTCCCGCTAGTGCGCTACTCTGGCGCCGCCGGGCCGCTCCTACAGGCAGGTGAAGCGGCCGCTGCGCCCGCTTCACCTGCCCGGAGTCTCGCTGTGCAGGGAGGAGGCAGAGGGATCGGTCCCCTCCTCCCTCCTCCCCCTGTATGTCCGGCGCCGGTGTGTGCGCCGCACATACAGGTCAGCGGCTGCAGGGGAAGTGACGCGCGGCTGCAGGGGAGTGACGCGAGGCTGCTCTCACTTCCCCCTGCGCTGCTGAGGAGATCGTCCGGAGCGGCCGTGCTGCAGGAGCCTGGTGAGGTAAGTGGATTTTATTATTTTATTTTTATTAGCTATATGGGGGGCTCTGCCTGGCAACAATGGGGGCACTACTTGGCAACAGAGGGGACATCTACCTGGCAACAGAGGGGACATCTACCTGGCAACAGAGGGGGCACTACCTGCAACAATGGGGCACTACCTGGCAACAGAGGGGACATCTACCTGCCCAAACAGAGGGGGCATCTACCTGGCAAAGAGGGGCATCTACCTGGCAACAGAGGGGGCATCTACCTGGCAACAGAGGGGGCACTACCTGGCAACAATGGGGGCACTACCTGGCAAACAGGGGGCACTACCTGGCAAACAATGGGGCACTACCTGGCAAACAATGGGGGCACCTACCTGGCTAACAAAGGGGGGCAACTACCTAGCTAACAAAGGGGGGGCACCTACCTAGCTACAGAGGGGGCATCTACTTGGCTACAAGGGGGCATCTACCTGCCTGTAAGGGGCACTACCTGCTTATGGGGGGTTACTACCTGGTTATAAGGGCATCTACCTGGCTTTCTTCCAAAGCCGTTATGCAGTTAGGTGGAGTGGGTGTGGCTTTTTGAAGGGGCGTGGCATACCGACAAGATGGGCGTGTCCATGCAAATTGATGCCGCGGCGCACTACGCGCGCCGCCCACTAAAATCTCCTGCTTTTTCATTTTCAAAAGTTGGCAACTATGAGTAAGGGCATGTCCCCACTGCACGGGTTTTCCGCCCGTCATTTTTTTCATCCGCGAGCCACCTGAAAAACATTCAACGTGCACATCTTTCCGTCCAGTTTTTGGAAGAAATATATGCACGTGAGTGTGAAGGAGGAGGGCTTTTCTCCGCTCATCGCGGAGAAAATCCGTCCCCCCTGCGGCCGTGTGCACGGGACACAAACCAAACAAATACCGGTCAGATAAACCAACCGGTATTTGTCCATTGCCGTGTAAACGGGCCCTAAAAGTGATGAGGCAAATTCTGCAACCACTCCATACTGGGGGAGCCTTAGGGTACGTTCACACTGCGTGTTCAATACGTTTTTGCATCTGTTTTTAGATGCGTGTTTGGATCTATGTTTCGGACCCTAAATGGACCCAAACACACATCTCACAATGTGCAGTGTGATTTTACATTGCTTTCAATGTCCATATATATGTCCATATAACTGCTGTAAAGCATCTTTCTAAATGCTGTTGAAAGCAGCTCAGGCAAAATATCTGGCTCCATAACCATATACAGACAACAAAATTAAAAATCTACAATCAAAAAATTTAAAAAAGCAAAGAAGAAAATAATATGTAATAAAAAATGGCAACAGATTCCCTTGAAATTTTGCCACCTGGAGAATGGAGTGCGGTTCTTCTTTGTTTGATGTTTGGAGTATTTATGGTCGCAGTGGTTAACCCGCTGGAACGAGCATACACCAGCATTAATATACCACTACAGAGTTGTGCTGCCTGTCAAAACACTTGATTTCTTTTATATGTATTCCCTGTACATCGTATTCTCAAAATAAAACCTGCAGAAAAACGGCAGAATCAGAATATGCAAGTAAGGTAAATGTGTGATCTCTTAAAATCAGCATCAAAATGAACATGTTTTTTCAGCTCCGTTTTTATACTGTGTGAACACAACCTTAGAACAGCATAGTACAATCAAATACAAATATAATTACACACCTCCAAAGTAAAATATACTTAGTTATTTCTATTTTTCTTTAAATATTTACAAGTATTTTAGATTTTCTTGGAAATCTGAAGTCTGTGTATAAAAGCCTCTATGCTGCAGTACAATTTCCTTAATCATCTTAGTTTATGCTGACAATGCAGTTACTATATATCCAACAATGGCCTTTTGTTCAAGGCTGTAAATGCAGCCATTTATTAGGCATGGCTGAGATTTTTTTAAACACTTATTATCATAATACTGTGCCACACTCAATACGCCAACTGGTTAAAAGCAAAGATTTTGTTTCCTTCATCACTGAAGAACGTTCGTAGTTTAAATTGTTTTATATGATGTGTTTTTTCATGGTTGTGCCATTTTAGTCACTGCATAAATGATAAAACTCATGGAAAACTCACCAGAAAAACCTAAATTAATGTCCCAATCTAATATCGAAGCCAATGATAAGTTCCTGTCAGCAGTCACTTATGTACTTGATGCTACAAGACCTTCTCTTCACCATATAGAAACTGCGTTCTGCTGCTTAATCCTTTAGAAGCAGAAGGACTCTGGCAGTAGAGGACTTCCAGCAGAGCTATATGGAGCTCTGGGGGACTAGATTGGTCTGGATGTTCTGAAGCTCTGTCAGGAAATGGTGGTGGAGGGCAGAACGCCTTTGGTTTTGAGGAAGGGCATGATTATGACCTTGTTTAAATGGAAGACAGAGAAATTTGATTTGACTGCCGTCCTATCTTCCTCCTGAACATGTATACAAGTACAAGGTCCTTGCCAAGGTACTAGCCAAACAGATCAGCCGCTCGGTCCAGACCTGCAGCACTCCTGGCCACTGGATCACAGACAGTCTTGCTCTCATGACAGAGGTGATCTGTTACATTCATGTGGCCCTGTTTTATATTGATCTGGAAAAGTCCTTTGACCAAGTGACTCCTCATGGGTAGGGTTTTGCACAAGATGGGGTTTAGTTGATATAGTCTGTTGCTATGTTAAAGGGATGTCCCTCACGAAGGAACTTCATCATTACCAGTTGGCTCATAGCTAGCTACAGGCTGACTGTGTTAGGGTGCGTTTACACAGCAAAGACCAAATACCAGTCAGATTTGTATCTACTTTTCAGATTTTAAGTAGTTCTACATCAACAACTAACATTTCAGCTCTGCTATTCCTAGCTGAGCCGGTTAGAGGCACATTAGTGATGGAGGGGTTTTATCAGCAGTGCACAAGACTACAGCACTCTAAAGGGATAAAGTTATTAGTAGAAAACATAAACAAGCTCTTGTGCTGCGGATAAGACACAGCAGGGAATGAGGTTACCAGCCCAGCGGAAACCCAGTCGGTAACCTAAGAAACCTTCTGTAAACAAGCAGGAGATAAGAACTGCTCTAACTCTGAAAAGAAGCAAAATCAGAACAGCAATGTATTTGTTAATAGTATTTATTTTCCTTTGCCTACAACTTTAAAGCTAATAAATATGATGGTACTAGCCTTTTAAGTATGTGGGATCAATATCCTGATTGGGTTAGTAGATAGGATATAGTAGAGGGATAGAAGCAGAATACGAGATAGGCAAAACTTTTCATGTGTGAGGACATGAGTAAAGGAGTGAATGTGAGCGCCAGAATGTGTATGTCAGGTCGGATGGGATCAAGAAGAGAAAATGTAATGATTATGTTACTTAGGCATAGGAAGGGCATAGCATTTCTTCTAAATTTCAATTTCTGTTGCGAAGACATCCGCTTCATCCAGGGTAACAAGAATTTCAAAAAATGCTTGACTTTGGTTTTCCTTTCCATTTTTTACCCTCGAGTCTAGAATCTTCACTATCTCAGTCTAACATTTCACAAACATGTCTTCCATGATCTGTAAATTGGTAGGAACAGACCAATCTCCATGTTCACCTGGACATCTCTAACTTCTGTTCCCAGAGGTGGTTTTAGCTTCCCAACAGAAGTTTGTTGTCTACTTGGTGGTAAGGTAGTTTCTTCTGCTACTACTCCTGCTTCTGGTGGGATTGAGGACACTCTTACAGACTAAACATTTGTAGAAGAGAATACAAAAAAAGAATAAAGTTTAATTTCATAAACAACAATTCATAACACTTCTATACAATATTAGATACAATTTATTATTTTATCATTTTAATTGCTTTAACGGGTAAAAAAAATAGAACACTATCCATGATATTTAAATCTTATTGTATTTTAATTATTTTGTTTGAGTATTACATATACAAGCAATCCTCTCGAGCATGCACATATCTGCTAAAAATGTTTTTCTGCATTTTTTTGTTACACTATTCACATTTCACACTAAATAACCTGTTAGATTAAACCCCTTACCGACATTGGACGTATGGATACATCCTGATGCTAATAAGGGGCGGAATCGAAGCGTGATCCCAATACAAAGCTGCCGGGTGATAGTGGCTAATTGCAGCTAACACCCGGTGGTTACAGCGCAGGAGGGGAGGGGGGCATCGCCAATGCTCCCCGCGCTGTTTAACCAAAGATGCAAAGATGGCCGCAGCGTCTCAATCAATGAGAAACGGTGCCGTGCACAATCGGGACATCAGCGGTGAGATCGCTGTGTCCCAATCGCTAAACATGGCGGCTGGAAGTCTTGTGAAGGCTTCCATCGCTGCCATGTTTTCAATTTTCCCACTTCCAGCCCCAGGCAGGAAGTGGAGAAACCGCCATCTTAGTACACCCTAATGCATTGTATATGCATTGCATTAGGCTATAGAAATAATCGCGCCCCCTAGTGGTGAAGCGCCCTAGGGGGATTCAAAGTTGAAGTAAAAAAAAAATAATTTTTAAGTGTAAAAAAATAAAAAAGTATTAAAAGTTCAAATCACCCCCTTTTGCCATTTTACAAATAAAAAAATAAGATAATAAAAAGCTATACATACCCTGTTTCCCCTAAAATAAGACTTATTTTTATAGAATGTGTTATTTTTCCATGAACAAGAATTCACATTTATTGTTGAACAAAAAACAATATATACTGTGGTGATTTCATCACAAACATCAGCATAACCAGCCAAACTCTGAATTGCATAAAAAAAAAGCACTATGTCTTATTTTCGGGGAAACTGGTGTCACCGCGTCCGAAAAAGTCAGATCTATTAAAATTTAATATACTTTATCCCGTACGCTAAACACTGTAGAAGAAAAACATTTCTGTTTTTTTGGTCATTTCACATACCATAAAAATTGGAATATAATTAATCAAAAAAGTTGCATGCACTCTTAACCACTAGCAATAAAAAGTACACTTCAGCCCGCAAAAAATGCCACCTCACTCACATCCGTAGGTGTTAGTACAAAAATGTTAATGGTCACAGAAAATGACGCTGTGGCACAAATGTCAAAAATAGAAAATGTTTGGCATTTTTTTACAGTACCAAGACATAATGGAAACCGTACATGTTTGTTATTGCCGGATTTGTATCAACCTGTAGAATACAGATAATACATCGTTTATACCAAAGATTGAATACCGTAAAAGCAAAAAACCCACAAACATGGCACAAGTACGTTTTTATCACATTTTGCGCCACTTAGAATTTTTTTTGTGGTTTCCCAGTATATTCTATGGTACGATAAATGACACCATTAGAAAGTACATCTTGTCCCACAAAATAAAAGCCCTCATACATCTATGTAGGTGGAAAAATAAAAAACGTATGGATTTCAGAAGGCGGAGAAGAAAAAAGTTAGAGCCACATTATTATGACCGTCTGTCAGGAAGGGGTTAATGCTACAGGTTACAGGTTACATTTTAGTGTAATGTATGCACAATAATTTTTTTATTACATTTTTTTTTTTCCTACACATTTTTAGTTTTTGTATTTAATCCCGCTAAGGGATAACTATTTAATACCAAATTTTTACACTCGGTAATATACTACTACTAATAGCATACTACTATATGCTAAAACACGGACTGCGGCAATCAAAGTTTTAAATGCCATGGATTGAAGTCTAAATACTAACTACAGTTCTGTTCCTAGCACAGCTGCAGCACCTGGAGCCGCAAAACTCCTCTGTCTGCAGTGATGTGTTTTGGCTTTGTTGCAAACAGACTTCCTGCACCCCCATCCCCCCTCCCCACCATCAAGAGATGGTAGGAGGTCATTAAAGAGTTCAAAGTCAGATCTAGTGGAAAGTGTTGATTGTGTGATGCTTCCTGACAGTCAACATGCCAAATATTGCCAGTTGTTGCAAATTGAGAGGGATAAGATCCCTGAACTGAGATACCAGGCGCATCCGGGCCCCGATGTCGAGCGGCGCCCCGTCCCTCACGTCGGGTCGGGGGTCCGCTCGCCCCCCTGCCAGTGCTCAAGTCCACTTACCCGGCCACGCTCCTGCTCCGTCCAACTGTGCCCCGCGGCACTCGCGCGCGGACCCGCCCCCTAAGGCGCGCGCGCGCTGGCAGTGTGAAATTTAGAGGGACAGTGCACCGGTAATTGGCCATTGCCGGACGCTGCTCCTATTTAAGCCGGCCTCTTTCTGGTAACCCTGCCGGATCTTTAGTGCCATTAGCCTATAGAGAAGCATTCCTAGCCTTGTTCTGATTACCGTGTACCGTACCATTTGCTTCCGTTCCTCGACCACAAATCTTGCCGCCTTCCCTGACCTTCTGCCTGTCCACGACCACGAACCACAGCCGCCTGTCCTGACCTCCTGCCTGTCCCCGACTACGAGCCTGCCTGACGATTTTGTACCACGCTACACCTCCGCAAGCAAGTCATGTCAGGGGTAGCGACCTGGTAGACTCCTGCCGCAGCAAGTCCATCCCGCTTTGCGGCGAGCTCTGTTGAAAACCGAGACCTACTTAGATTCCGCTTCCTGGCGTGGCTTACGCCATCGCTTGCGGTGGTCCAGAGGATCCACTATCTCCGACCGTGACAGTATGATTGGAAGAATGGTACATAATCCATTCTGTACGAGAAGGTAATGAAGACTGTCATAGAGGTATTTCCTTTACAGCAATGAGTCTTGCTTCCATCTCGCATGCAATAAAAGCTGGAGATTGATCTGGAGGTCATGTGGGAAAAACCTTGAAGAGACCTACAAAAGGGAGTGACATACCCGTTCTACAGCTGGGATTATGGTGAGGGGTAGCATAATGTAGAGTAGCTGAACCTCTCTAGTCTTTATTTCAGGTAGAAACTTTTCTTTCATAAGGAATTTTAATAAATTGTGAATCTAGAAATGTTATTTATTGCATACAGTGCACTAGGTGCAGTCTATGTTATGTAGGGTGTACAACGAGAAGGATTAAAGATAGAACTCGTGAGCACATTTATGGAATTACTCAATATAATAATCATAATGTATCAAAACATTAGGGGAAAGCTCTGATTTGAAAGGTGTTGGTTTGGAGACGATCCCTAGGTTGCAGTGTGGTGGTGATTGTAAACGCAAATTATTAAATCGGAAGGATTTGGGATCCTGATGTTAAATACCAGCCACCCCCAGAGATTGAACTTTGGAACCGATCTTATTTTAAATGACTAGAATTAAGTGTTTATATGTTTGTGGGAGGAGCCGTGTGGATACTAAATATGGCGGCCTAATTTAGTAGTAGATCGCTATGAGTAAGGATGTGTGTCCGAAACACGTCAGCAATTTTATTTCTTTGGTCACTTTATGGTGTTTTGTCTTCTGGTTATGTTTTTAATAATTTATTTTATGTACAGTAACAGCTCAGCATTATATCAATTCGGTTATTATACCAGTGGTACGGCCATTTCACCAAAGTGTCACAGGAGACATTTTTCAAGAGGACAACTGTTCTTCTATGTCTACGGCCACCTATAGACTTTACCCAAAAGGACAGCTTGCAGACAAATGATCTCTAAATAATTACATCTTGCCAAGATGGAAACCACAGGTGATGGTGTATAAATCTCCTGAACTGATTAAAACACTAGAGATTTTTTATATATACGGTCTCAGTAAAATGCAGGTCTCGATGTCATGCTATCTTCTTCCATGTCGACCTGTTTCTACATGTATAGTCCGAGGATATACAGATTTCAGGATGGGATGATAAGACAAATGCACATATTACTGCAAAGACCTAATAATCTTTTTGGAGAACACTATAATTTTCTGAAAACTAGGGCATGTGCCAGCATCATGGTTTCTGCATTTATATGCCAGCATCATGGCTTTTGAGTACTATACAAAAGAACCACTCCCTTTCACCGAGACATGAATTCCATAGATCACATTCCTTCAAGGGAGGAGGCTGGATATTTGACATATGCAGAACTTGGAGAACTAGACACTTTTAGGACATAGGTGATGTTAATATTTTTATGAGCCATTACAGGTAAAAGATTTCATAATGGAAAATATGTCCCAGCAGCTTCACTTGCAAAACACTTTATTGGTGTTTTTTTTTTTTTTTTTTTTACTTTCATTGCCCCTGGGATAAAACTGATTATAGGGGGGAAAAATTGTAGATTGGTACACATGAATGTTCTGGTACTCACTATTTATAAAGAAAAAAAAAAATTGGACCCTGACAAGAGTATTGCTAATACTGCCTGGATGGGGCCATTGATGTCTAAGACCTCACTGGAAGATTGAAAGGTATGGAAATCTGATATAATCACTTCTGACTTCTAGCTCTGCCAAGCAAGCTCTGCATGGCACTCACAATGCTGGAATTAGGCCATGAATATATTACATAGACAGCTATTTTTTAATGGCTGCATGTAATTCTATTTTTCCTTTGGCAAGAGGAGCTCATTGCTGGTGGTTTCAGGAACTGAACCAATGGCAATTAGCTACATACATCATAATCTCTCATATTAAAGTGCTAAAATCCACCTAATGTACAGTGGGTACGGAAAGTATTCAGACCGCTTAAATTTTTCACTTTCTTTCATTGCAGGCAAATTTTTTGGCTCATTAGTGTACACTGCACCCCTTCCTGAAAGAAAAAACCCCCAGAAATGTAGATATTTTTGCAAATGTATTAAACAAGAAAAACTGGAATATCACATGGTCATAAGTATTCAGACCCTTTGCTGTGACACACACATGCTGTCCATTTCCTTCTGATCCTCCTTAAGATGGTTCTTCTCCTTCATTGGATTTCAGCTGTGTTTAATAAAATTGATTGGACTTGATTAGGAAAGGCACACACCATTCAAAATAAGACCTCATGAGTTCTAAGGAATTGCCCAAGGAGCTCAGAGACAGAATTGTGGCAAGGCACAGATCTGGCCATGGTTACAAATGAATTTCTGCAGCACTCAAGGTTCCTAAGAGCACAGTGGCCTCCATAATCCTTAAATGGAAGAAGTTTGGGACGACAACAACTCCTCCTCGACCTGGCTGTCCAGCCAAACTAACCTCTCGTGGGAGAAGAGCCTTGGTTAGAGAGGTAAAGAAGAACCCCAAGATCACTGTGGCTGTGCTCCAGAGATGCAGTAGGGAGATGGGAGAAAGTTCTACAAAGTCAACTATCACTGCAGCCCTCCACCAGTCGGGGCTTTATGGCAGAGTGTGTCCCGATGGAAGCCATGCAAGACATGTGAAAGCTGCATACAGTTTGCAAAAAACACATGAAGGTCTCCCAGACCATGAGAAATAAGATTCTCTGGTCTGATAAGAAGAAGATTGATTTTATTGGTGTTAATTGTAAGCAGTATGTGTGGAGAAAACCAGGCGCTGCTCATCACCTGCCCAATACAATCCCAACAGTGAAATATGATGGTGGCAGCATCATGCTATGGGGGTGTTTTTCAGCTGCAGGGACAGGACAACTGGTTGCAATTGAAGGAAAGATGAATGCAGCCAAGTACAGAGATATCCTGGATGAAAACCTCGTTAAGAGTGCTCTGGACCTCAGACTGGGCTGAAGGTTCTTCTTCCAACAAGACAATGACCCTAAGCACACAGCTAAAATAACAAAGCAGTGGCTTCAGAACAACTCTGTGACTATTCTTGACTGGCCCAGCCAGAGTCCTGACCTAAACCCAAATTGAGCATCTCTGGAGATACTTGAAAATGACTGTCCACCAACGTACACCAATTCCAGGTGTGAAAAACTTGTTTCATCATTCCCAAGAGGACTGTACTAGCTCAAAGGGTGCTTCTACTCAATACTGAGCAAAGGGTCTGAATACTTAAGACAATGTGATATTTCAGTTTTTCTTGTTTAATAAAGATGCAAAAATATCTACAATTCTGTGTTTTTTCCTTTCAGGATGGGGTGCAGAGTGTACATTAATGAGCAAAAAAATGAACTTTTTGGATCTCACCAAATGGCTGCAATGAAAGAAAGAGTGAAAAATGTAAAGTGGTCTGAATACTTTCCATAACCACTGTATTATATTCTTAATTTTTTTGTGATCACCAATAAAACATTTGTATGAAACCAGCTCATAGAGTTCTTATTCAGGTGTAAAAAATAGGTCTTGTGACAGAAAAGCCAAAAATTACATTACAACCTTTTTTGTGGCCTCTCCCTTTTAGGAAAGCTCAGTCACACTCAATGCCAAGCAGCTTTTCAAAGTTGTATGTGCTTAAGAGCCATGAAAGAGGATTTTCATGTTGATAAATCTTTTCTAATTACTATAATTGAGAAATATTGAACTAGCCTGTGATTATCTCAAGAATTCTTGTCACAATTGTCTAATTAAAATTATTAATAGCACATGCTCAAGAACCTACGTCTACTATAGTCATATTGATAAGACGCAAACTATTGACCATGACAAAGCAAGTGCAAATATTTTTGAAGTTGCATTTCTTAATATTGTTCAATGTATATTTAGAATTCTAGGAAGACTTTTGTAAGACAGAGGTAAATGGTATTACTTTCTAAGAAGAATGGAGCCCCATGACCCACACTGGTTGGCAATACATAACAGTGCTAGCCAGATATTTTTAAGTGTATGGTGAGTTTTATAGATGATTTATTTCAATTGTAGAAATACATATTAAGTAAAATTACAGCTCTGTAAAAATGTATGCCCATTTATTTAGTACCCTGTTTCCCAAAAAATAAGACATCCCTGAAAATAAGACATAGTGCATTTTTAGTTATGAAATTCAGAGTTTGGCTGCTTATGCTGATGTTTGTGATGAAATCACTACAGTACATTAATACATGTTCATGTTTTGTTCAACAATAAATGTGAATTATTGTTCATAGAAAAAAAAAAAACATCCCCTAAAAATAAGTCTTAGCTCGTCTTCAGGAGCAAAAATTAATATAAGACACTGTCTTATTTTCGAGGAAACGGGGTATAATTAGGATATAGTGACAAGAACCGTACTATGCCCTTTGGGTTCCCTCACATTATCTATTAATGCTTGTAATGCAGGGGTGGATTTGCTGGACCACCGCAAGCGATGATAGTTTAGCCACGCCAGGGAGCGGAGTCTAAGTAGCCCCCGGTGTTCACCAGAGCCGCCGCCAAATCGGGATGGACCTTGCTGCGGCTTGAGGCTACCAGGTCGCTACCCTGCACGTGACTTGCTTGGGCGGCGGCCAGGATAATAATGCGTGGTACAGAATGGGATCGGGGACGGCAAGCAAGGCCAAGGTCAGTTAACATAAAGCGGCGGACTGGTACACGGAAGAAAGACGGACTTCTTGTAATACAGACTAGGCACTCCAACTACAACAACGAACTGGCAGTGACGTGTAGGAGCTACGTGCACAATAAATAGGGTAAGCGGCCGGTGTGGCCAATTACCGGGGCGCTATCACATTTAAAATCCCAGACAGCGTTGGCGCGCACGCCCTAAGCAGCGGGTACGCGCGCGGCGGCTGTCAGAGCCAGACACAGGAGCGGGGACTGGTGAGTACGGGGTTTCCAGGGGAGGAGCAGAAGGACCATGGCTGCGGGTAGCAGCGGCACCGCGCCGGTCCCGTTTATCGCAGCGTGGGACACCCCGTGGGGACGTGCGTGGTGCCGAGCCCATGACAGTACCTCCCCCCCCCCATTAGAATCTCCCCCTCTCTTGGAATTTAGAGAGGAGCTCAGGGGACAGGTTGGCCTACGGTTCCCACGAACGCTCCTGCAGACAAAGCCCTTCCAGTCAATAAGAAGAACGCTTCCCCATCCAGTCTTCTCGCTAACGCACTCCTTGACCCAAGATGTGTATCTGTTAAGCGACAGGAGAAGGCGAGACTGATCTACGTGAGTAGCGGTTCAGCATCACGGCTTAAGGAGAGAAGAGACATGTGAAAGGCGTTCGTTAGGGTTACGTTGAGTCAGGGGCAAGCGGCGCTTGTAGGATATCTGGGTTCAGTCGCGAAGTACCACAAAAGGGACAAAAGTATTTAGGGCACAATTGTCAGTGGGCACTTGAAGTGGATGTTATTGGTGGATAACACATAAACCCTATAGCCCCTGGCTCAATTAGGGGCGGGGACCTACGATCATCTGTCAGCTTGAAGTTTGGGCGAGCAGAAGCACAGTAGTTGGGCTGTCGTTGTGAGTTGCCAGAGGAGCCTTGATGTCCTTTACTTGGGCATCACGGACAGGGACAGAGACGAGGTAGTAGACTGAGAGGTGGGACGGGGATGTAACCAAAAGACGACAAATATGGGGGAACGGCCCCAGCGGATTCCGAATCTAAAGAGTTATAGGAAAACCTCTGCCAGGGGAGAAGATCGGGGAACAAGTTATCATGACATTGCGGACACAAAATGCCGCAAGTAGGTACCCAAACACCTGGTTAACCTCTCTACCTGCCCGTTAGTTTGAGGGTGGTATGCAGTAATGAAAAATCTAGCTAAACTGCAACTGACAGCACAGAGCCGCCAAAATTTAGCAATAATGCGACTACCCTGTCAGTGACAATATGCAAAGGGAGAACGTGCAATCAGAAAAACATGACTGAAAAAATGTTGGGCCAGCTGGGGGGCAGAGGTAAACAGGCCGAGGGATTAAAGTGAGCCTATTTTTGGAAGGAAAGAAACGATCGGTCCCACCCATGATGGACGTGTTTCCAGATGAGGGTAGAGAATTCTGTAACCAAAGTCCCATTGGACCACGTGGGGTCCAGGTTTTTTCCGACACAGGGAGAGGCTGAAGAAGACCCACGGGTTTTGAGGTCGAGGGACCTTATTACGGGAACAGGAAGTGCAGGCCGGAACAAAGTCCCTGACATCTATTTTTCAAAACTAATATAACGAATAACAAATAAAAATGGTGGGCCTCCTGTAATAACGGGAGACCAGCAGTAGAGACCTATGGACTCCTGGCGGATGCCCAGCTGTTGGAAGGATGTCCCACTTCAGGATTCTAGGCGGCCATAGGCAGGGGCACATAAGTTCTTCCGGGGTGGCAGTAGTGTTGATGATCACGGGGGCAGCGAGCTGGGAAGTGCCGTTCTGGAGGGACTATGTGCTGTGGGGAGGCGACCCGAGGACCCACCGTATCTGACGAACGAGGATAGGGTGTCAGCTTTGACGTTCTTCCGGCTGGCCGAAAGTGTAGAGGAAGTCAAACGGGCAAAAAGAACGACCATATGGCTTCCGAGGATTCAGGCGTTGAGCAGACTGAAGATATAGGAGGTTTTTATGGTAGGGTGAAGATGTTATTAGGGTGTCGAGCCCCCTCCAGCAGTGGGACGCCCTCTTCTAGAGCCTCAAACTTTGTATGGCCAGTAATTCGCGATCCCCACATGGTATTAATGTCTTCTCGGCAGGGAGAGAAAGTTTTGAGAGGAAAAACCACAAGTATGCAGTTTACCTGGGAGGATCTCTGCAGGAGGACAGCGCCGGCAACCACAGAGGATAGCGTCCACTTCAGATGAATGGGGGTTGAGGGTAGGGCGAGAAGACAGGACAGGAAGCAGACGTGAATGCAGATTTTGAGACGGTTGAAGGCTTCTTGTGCTTACAGGGGGGACCAGGATTTCGGGATTGCGTTTTTCTTAGTTAGAGCCACCCAGAGGAGCCACAAGGTAGAGAATGTGTGGGATTTAAATTGTTATAATATTGGCGAATCCCAAAAAACGTTGAATGGCCCGAAGGCCACCGGTTGTGGCCACTGTAACACTGCGGAGAGTTTGAATAGTGGTTGGAGCGATTGCATTGGGCTATCGTGATCGATCGATAGTCGATAGTCGGCCGCTATCGATAAGGTTTTTTTTTCGGATGTGAGCATCGATTATGCGCGCATTACCATTAAAGTCTTTGGGGAGCAAACAACACCTCAATATTACACCCAATCAAGGCTGGAGAAGCTGAATTAAACATCCTCAAACAGTCATATGGATACGTCCTACATTCTTAGGCAACATCACTTAGGTTATTATAGTCACAGAAAAAACGTCCACAGAACCATTTACTATCCCTGTTCTTGTACCACAGACTGACCATTAAAACCTGCATCACCCACAAATTAAAAAGTGCCAGGGAGGCAGTATGATTTGAACCATCATGTTACTTGAACTGGAAAAATTGAATATCCCCTGTCTTGGAACGCAGCATGAGCCCCAAACCCTGCAATCGACCCCCACATTTAAAAGGACGGTAAAAGGAGTCTTTTCCAAACCCACCATTTTAGTTTAACTGGTAATTGACTATCCCTGTCCTGGGCCACAGCATGAGCCCAAACCTGCGATGACCCCCACATTAAAAAAGTTGACGGAAAAAGGAGGTTTTCAACCACCATTTTAGTTTCACGGACATGACTATATACCTGTCCTGGGCCACAGCATGAGCCCCAAAACCGCATGACCCCCACATTTATAAATGTGACCGGAAAAAAAAAAGGAGTCTTTCAACCACCATTTTAGGTTTCATGGATCATTGACTATAACATGTCCTGGGCCAACAGCATGAGGCCCCAAACCTGCATGACCCCCACATTAAAAAGTGCCGGAAAAAGGAGTCTTTCACCACCTTTTTTGTTTCACTGGACTTGACTAAACCTGCCTGGGCACAGCATGGGAGCCCCAAACCTGCATGACCCCACATTTAAAAAGTGCTGGAAAAAGGGAGTCTTTCTACACCACCTATTTTAGTGTCACTTGGACATTCGACTATACCTGTCTCTGGGCCACAAGCATGAGCCCCAAACCTGCAGGACCCCCACATTTTAAAAAGTGCGGAAAAGGAGTTCTTTCAACCAACCATTTTAGTTTCACTTGACATTGACTATACCTGTTCCTGGGCACAGCATGAGCCCCAAACCTGCATGGACCCCCCACATTTAAAAAGTGCCGGAAAAAAAGGAGTCTTCAACCACCATTTTTGTTTAACTGGACATTGAATATACCATGTCCTGGGCCACAGCTGAGCCCCAACCTGCATGACCCACCACATTTAAAAAGTGCCGGAAAAGGAAGTCTTTCACCCACCATTTTAGTTTCACTGGGACATTGACTTATACCTGTCCTGGGACACAAGCATGAGCCCCAAACCCTGCATGACACCCACATTTAAAAAGTGCCGGAAAAAAAAGGTGTCTTTCAACCACCATTTGAGTTTTCACTGGGACATTGACTATACCTGTCTGGGCCAAGCATAACCAGGGCCGGAGTTTACAGTGGGTGCGGTGAAAGCCCAGGCTGGCGTTCCGTAATCTATTAACCACGCAGGTTAAAATTGCAATGATGGAGCAGGAGAAAACGTAATACTGTCGTGTGCGAAGCAGAGTGCGGGGAAGCGGAAGTGTGAGAAACTCCAGCCTTCCTCTGTACACAGGTTAAATACCTGGGTAGCGCTTTGCCCCTAGTATGAGTGTGGACCAATTGTGCTTCACTTGAATTACTGGTGGTTAACGCTCCTTTACCACCAGGGTGCCCTTTAATCTTGGCATTCTTTTTCTACATTTTTACTCAAGTGCTGGAGGATATGGTTCTCTGTACTTTGTTTCTGTCTGTGTGCTCAAGTACTCATGTTCTCTGAATAACCTACATTTATGGTCAAAGTTTTACATGTACCTCCCTTGTACAATTAAGAGGAATTTTTTTTACAGCTCTATTTTGTAACTTTGCAAGTTTTTAGTACTTTAATTCTAGAAAAACACATTTTTAAAATAGGATGGAATCCCAACATGGCCTTGTTTTCTCTTTTTTTCATTGATTAAATGGGTTGTCTCAATACAGGGATTGATTGCTATGTTAAAGATCTTGCAAAAACAAGTCATTTTTGGAATTTGTGTGCATTAACAGTGTCCTATCTATTTCCTGTTTCTGACAGCACCATCACATTGAAGCCACTCTTGGACAATTGTGTCAGAACAAATGTCTGTTAGAAAACAACATTTTTTTTAGAATAGGACTGTAGTATAGCTGCATGTCACTGCCAAAATGCCCCAAAAATTCAAAGCATGGGACCTTGGAGCCACTTGGTCAATTGTGAAGAACAAATGTCTGTTAGAAACAACATTTTTAGTATAGGACATGTTAGTATGGCTGCTTGTCAACAGCTAAATCGCCCCCAAAAAATTCCAAAGGCATGACCCTTGGAGCCACTTGGTCAATTGTGTAAGAATCAAATGTTCTGTTAGAAACATACATTTTTAGAAATAGGACCTGTAGTATGCTGCATTTGTCACAGCAAAATGCCCCCAAAAATTCAAAGATGACTTGAGCCACCTTTGGTCAATTGTGAAGAAAACAAATGTCTGAGTTAGAAAACAACATTTTTAGATATAGGACCTGTTAGTGTAGTATAGCTGCGACTTGTCACAGCAAAATGCCCCCAAAAAATTCAAAGCATGACCCTTGAGCCACCTTTGGTTCATTGGAAGAACAAATGTCTGTTAGAAACAACATTTTTTTATAAAGGATCTTTAGTATTGGCATTATCAAAGAAGCATGGACCAAAAATTATAAAAATGACTTCTCAGCCACTTAGTTAAAAATTGTGAGGAGAAAAAGCCACTTAGGAAGCACATTTCTATTCAATGGACCTTAATTATGCTGTATCTCCACAGCAAACATGACCCCAAAAAATTTTTAATATGATTCTCAGCCATATTAGAAAATTGTGATGGGAGAAATTGCCACTTAGATGTCACATTTCTGTTCCTAAGGACCCATGATTATTGCTGTATCTCACTGACAACACTGACCTCAAATACCATTTGACAATGCGAAAACTTCTTAAGATAAAGTTGATTAAATGGGAATACGTGTTGTCATGAAACATTGCTGTCTTTGTACAGTTTCCTCACAGCAATAAACCAATCAAAAATGAACTGGTTGGGAAAAGAGAATAAAATTGCAGTAAGAAATGATCATTTTAAAAAAAAGTTTTCAAGAGGATCCATTTCTGTTTGATAAAGGAAATGTGAAGTAGACGGCAACTAACTCGGGTGACCATCGGCAATTGGGGCCACAACTTCTTCTGAGATCCATGCCTGATTCATCTTGATGAAAGTCAAACGATCCAAATTATCTGTTGGAAAGGCCGGAATGAGTTTTGTCTGTAAGACTCCTCCAGCTCGTGAACTAAGGTCGCTCAGATATGACGCTGACTGCTGGGCTGGACAACACTCCACATATGGCGTGACGAGCACAGCTGGGCCAGTCGTCCATTTTGGATACCCGCTGTCCTATTGGGTCCGGAAACACAAGCAAAAAACATCGGTGTTGAGACGCAGATTGTCGTGCACCATGATCTTAAGCTGTTTCTATGTGTTGTGTTCGGGATGTGTGCCCTGGCATTGCATGCGTTGGTGAGGGGTGGGTTTTTAAACAAAAGATTGCAGAGGTAACCCATTTGGTTCTGCCACCTGACTGCTGTGCGCTACGCCTACTTGGCACTCACTGCTGTCACGTCTCTGAATGTTGTTCCACACGTGACTTTTGGGGAACGTGAAGCAGACGCAACTGATGTCTCCAGTTGGGATCATTCAGCAAGGTCTCATTTCTGCATTTTAATCTCTATTTGGGTGGAGGAAGGGAAAGTGCTGATTTTTGTTTTGTACCTGGGATCAGGGAGGGTGGCCACCCAGTAACTGTTGTTCATTTTGTCCCTTAAGCGAGGATCATGTTGGAGGAAATGGAGCCCAAGCCTCATGTGAGAGGGGAGCCTTGATTTCCCCAAGCCTCTGGGGTCGAGGGGCACTAGCAAACTGATCTTCCTCATTTTCCCCCTCCCCTCAAAGTCGCCCCAACCTCTTTCCCAAAGGGGGGGACGTCGGTAAATGGGTGTCTAGGAATAACCTCCTCCTCCTCCTCCGCTGCCCCCGGGCAGTTAAAAAACAGCCCGGGGCCCCTGGTGATCACCTAAAGGTGATGCCCCTTGACTAGCTCTGGACCCGAACCATGCCAATAAAGACCGATGAAATTGTGAAACTGTCGGGCCTTTGGATTTGCGGGAAAAAGGGCCCGTGTCCGTCTGGTCTTCCCCTCCCCCGTCCTGGCGGGACCTTTTGTTTCGGGAGGGGTCCACGATCGTTCCAGAACAAGATCACCACAATGTCATTGACAAGGGCTTTGTCCGCACTGACCTTTTTTGGTGGTTTTCAAAACGGCAAGGATGGTGCAGAGCTTTTTTTCCCCTGCTCACTCTCCGTGGTTCAACCCCGGGTCCGTACCGCTGCTTGTCAGGCCATGTGTCACTTGTACTGCGTAAAGGCATTGCGCTCTGCCACAATGTGGAGAGTGGAGGGTGGAATTCAGCGTGTTGCACTTCAAAAAATGAGACGTTGAGGGGAGGCCCAGCTGACGGCAACGCAGCCAGGCGGGGATGAAGCAGGGTGCGAAGGCGGAAGGCGCTCAGACCCCGAGCCCTTTTTTCAAGGCAGTCCAAACCCGGGTGCTCTTTTAAAAATTTCTGGAACAAGGTTTTGACATTGCGGCAAGGGTGTGCTGCCTACCCTCTTTAAAGGGGGGGCAAGAATTTCCCCCCGTTACGCACACCACCTTGCCCGGCAAAGGTTTTGTCACCCAGCCAGCCCGGTCTCGTTGCTTAGGCCCTCCCCCAGCTCCTGAACCCGTTTTTGGCGGGCTCCAAGGCAGATTTAATTTCAACCGGCCTGGTGTCTCTGGGACGGATGCCACAGAGGACCCTTGGGGGGAAAAAGCCCTGACCCTCCCCGCAGTTTTTAAGAGCTGCGCCGAGCCTGAGACC
This sequence comes from Phyllomedusa bahiana, assembly GCA_025379985.1. Classification (NCBI taxonomy): domain Eukaryota; kingdom Metazoa; phylum Chordata; class Amphibia; order Anura; family Hylidae; genus Phyllomedusa; species Phyllomedusa bahiana. Next base: position 24,368 of record JAODAL010054384.1, read on the forward strand.
ACCGTCACCCCGAGACATCCAACCCCGCTCACCCCGTGAGCTGTCATGAGATATAGCGGCCCTTGGCCGTGCTTACTATTTCCCTTGGGCGGTGGTGAGGTGGATTTTCCGGACCAGATGCAGACAACGCGCTTTAAATTTTGATGACACTGGCGGCCAGGGGAGGGGCTTTTTTGGCAAAAAAAATGCCCGCCGGCATTGGTATTGGGGGGCAGCGAGGGCCAGACGTGGCGGAACCCATCTGTGTCCACCAGACGGAAAGGCAACATTTCCCAAAGGCCAAAAACCCCGGGAATG